>CATIWR010032887.1:0-19546 GCA_949677035.1 Omphalea diandra | reverse complement strand
GTCATCAAATTCTTAGAAAAACTGAATTAAAAGAAAGGTGGTGTTTCATCCGGGTATAGAGTCAGTCCCAATCAATGAGCCATAACTCTTTCCACATAGCAAATTAATCAAAACTGCTTAACAAGTTTTTATAGGGAATATAACCCTACAAGTTTCATGTTTTTCACTCTATCAAAATCAAATCATAAGGCCATCAAAATATAAGAAAACAAAAGACTGAGATAATCTCGGTTCGGATTTGACCTAGTTTTGATGAAGGAGCCATATCTCTTGACACACATAGAATCAAGTAAAACTGTTTCATATGAATTTATATGAGACATAAGGCTACAACTTTAATGTTTTGCACTTTCCCCAATTCCTCTTCTAGGGTTATGAAATCCTAGGTGAAAAATTCTACTCTAATAGTAAAATCAACAGAATCAGCTCTTGTTCTCTTGGATTACAACTTCCATCCAAGAGCTCTACCACAATTACTCCATAATTGTCACTAACCATGCATGATTAATATGTCATAAAAGTTTAATTTCAGTTGAGAAGAAGATAAATTACTTACCTATTATCCCAGAATTGGAAAACCTTAGGCAGCCTACACTTCTTCCTCTCCTTCTTCTTCTTCTTCTTCCTTCTTCTTTTTCTTCTTTTTTAGCTCTCTCTCACTTTCATCTGGTGTATTTCAACCTTATCCCCTCTCTTTCTAGCCCATAATGGAAGATAATTATAATTTGTATTCTTATTCTAATAGGACAAAAGATTGGTGGCTCGTTCCTATTGGTTGAAAATTAAACAATTTTGCTTTTAGTCCCTTTTCTTCATTCCTTCATCACCTTCGTCCATTCTCTAATTTCTCGATGATCTTTATACTTTTAGATGAGCTCTCAAACACCATTATTTATGATGCTATAATAAGTGCACAACATGAAATAATTTGTCATATAACTATGCAAACACTGCATATATGTTCAAGCATCCCAAATGCAACGGTGCAATTGTCATTGTCGTGTTTTTACAATTCACATGTCTAAATGATTATTTATCCTGTGCGTATGTTCATGGGAGATTTAACATCATTTGATACAGTGCATATGCTCATATATGATTTCATATCATTTGTGGAATGAATATATTCATGTGATAATGACAATGAATAGGGATAGAGATGTTACATGTTACGTCTTAATCTTACTTAAGTGAGTTAGAGTTGGTATTACTAATGAAGTAAAACAATCTTTTTCTCTTTTCAAAGAATAACTCTCATAAGCACTTGAAGAAGAGTTAGTTCTAACAACTTAAACTTTAAGACTCTTAAGATCACTCTTTAAAGCTTAATGTATGTCAAATGGGGTACATGTTAAATGGGATATATGACAAGCCAAGTACCTTTAGGCATGTCAAAGGTACCTTTAGGTAGTTCCTACAAGTCGATCTTACATTATATTGAGGGCCTATTACTTGCAAGCTAAGTACCTTTAGGTATGTTAATGGGGTATGTGATAACCATCCCTATGTTTGTATAAATCATCCATTATAGCAACCCTATAATATTTACCCTAAAATAGGATGCCCATCTTGTTGCATGCATTTATCCAAAGGATGATAGAGACCCTTAAAAAGCATAAAAAAGTTAAAAAATGTAAATGACCTCTAATTTAAATATTTACCCCACTTTCCTTATTAATAAGAGTATTTATGAAAATATTTATGCACATCCCATCTTTTATTATGTAAAGACAGTGTTTAATATAAACATTTATGTATATCCTTTTTTATGCTTTGTATAGAAAATGTATTGTGTTCCTTAAGATTTTTACCTTACCCGATTTAAGGACCACATGTATTAACTATCCCTTAATAATAGATGAATGGACTAGTCTTAGGAAAGAGCCACTATACCATGTGTATGAGAGTAACAAGGTTGGAAGGAAATATGCCTATAAGTAAACAACATATGCATCTCATGCATACACACTCATGTTTTATTCATTCATGGATCTTTTTAATAACCCTTATTTTGTGGCCATCATAGCTCCATTTAACCTTTCTTGAAGAGAAGGAGGAAGAGGCTAGCTAGAAAAAGCAAGACCCTAACCCTAATATAAAATACTCAGTTGATAGCCATCATGGAAGAAATAGGTTAGACATATCAAGTTGAATTAATGAAAAAATAAAGGCAAAATTTAGTCAAATGATGAAAGATTGTGTCTTAAAAAAAGTTTAAAAGTTTCTAAATGAAATCTTAGCAATAAAGAATAAGGCATCTTCAAGCAAGACTGATAAGGGAAAAGACCCATTCAGTGGTCATATATGATGATCTATTTGGAATGGAAGACAATAAAAGGTTGCTAAAGATGGGGTTCCTATTCATAGGCACCTAAAAAGGATAAAAAAAAAAAAAAGAAAGATAATAAGTATGTTGTTATGATGGAGAACTTCACCAAACAACTTAATATCCAAAAGTGTTAAACTTAAAAATGATAGATTAAAGGGTAAACATTAAGATCCTTATAGTCTAAAAAGAATAGAAACTTCCTACTATCTTTTGCATGCCTGAGGTTTTAAAGTTAATTAGGAAGTAGGATCCCAAAAACCATATTAGATCTTATGTGCTCAGTATGAGAGTATCTAGGGTTCCACTTGAGACTATGTTAGACTTATTTCAATTATCTTTAGAATGATCTTTTGAGACCTAGGATTTTATGTAATCTGAGGTAATAAAAGAAGATTGGAAGGAGTTACCAAGGGCTTTTTAAGAAGAGTGCACTTACAACTTAGAGTTAGAGTTTACCTTCTAAACTTAGAGGCCTTGAAACAGAGTAGTGGAGAAGGATTTAAAAACTACCTCAAAAGATAGAAGAAAATGGTTGTCAAGGTTATGAAAATTGTAATGGAAAGAGAGGAGTTCAAGATGATCATTAAGGGAGCTCTACCTTGAATCAGCCTACATATTTGGGTATATTTTGAAGACATACAAGAATTTAAGGAAAGTTGGAATATAAGTAGAAGAATTAAAAGCATATTCTAAGAAATAGTACTCGAGGAGGAGAAGTTACAAAACCATAAGGGTAGTTCGATGAATATAAAGTTATTGACGTAAACATAATACATTCGTTAATAGTTTATAGACTTGGGTATGTCACTCTCTAAAGCCTTAAAGAGGCTTTAGAATAAAGGGCTTTTACAAACTTTAGCAATAAGGCCACTATCGAATCCTCTGCCTAAAGGCTATAATGCCAATGCCTTTTATGACATCAATCAAGGAACTATTCAACACATAGATGAGTTATACAAGCTTCACATGAGATTTAAAATTTCATCAAATCTAAGGCCATTATCCCACAAATACTAGAATATCCAACCATTAGGGGAATCCTCTTTTTTATTATCAAAATGTACCATCTCTCAATCAAGAAACTTTCATGATCAACTTTATGATTAATGAAGATGTTATAATAAGGATCTTTAAAGAGGTAGCACTAGTGGATGTTGTAGAAATAGTCTTCACTATTAATCCATAGGAGATCTCTAATAAGGTAGAAGGAAGGGTTGATAAGAAGTTGAGTGTATAATGATGAAGAGAAAACATAACCCGAAATAAACTATGTTACTAGAAGTGAAAGGTATTATGGGTAGCAAGAGATGATGAAATCGCCTCATATGGAGAAGGAACCTAAGTAACCTTTAATCAAGGAGATCGAAAAAGAGAATGTTGTCCTAAACTAACTAAAGATGATGCCTACACAAATTAGTGTATAGGTATTGCTTTTATCTTTTAAAGAGCATAAGAAGGCAATGATTGAAGCGTTATATAATCTTGCCATATCTAAGGAAGTGTCTCTTATTAGAACTATATCTTTGGTAAGAAACTTGAGTAAAGGTTATTTTTTTATATGGACCTACTAATAGAGGAGAAAGGCCATAATATGGCATTATTAGATGTTAAAGGAAAGCAGCTCCTTATGTCATCGTAGATGATAGATTGAGAATGAACATATGCCTATTAAAGCTACTACTAAAGTTTAGGATAAATATTATAGACTTTAGAATGGTTATCATATACCCTTACATACTTAAAGATACTTGGCTTACGAGTGATAGGCCCTCCATACAATCTATTAAACTCAAATGGAGCTTAAGTCTTAAGTTTGTTTAGATATAGTACTGACCTAGTACACATGGTGTGTGTATTCTACTAAATGTGATGGATAATTATTCTATAAGGTTAAAATCATAAAATTCAACTAGACATTCTAGGTTCTATCCCTAATGGAATCACCATTATGAGTACTTTAATTTTCATAATTATGCTCCAATAAAGAATCTTGCTTATGACTCTTAAACTTTTATTGACCATCGAGGGGTCAAAGGGACATAGGGTTACACATTGGTGCAACCTCAAATGATAGTTTGCAAAGGGAACATCAGGGGATCCAAAGATGGGCTTCTCACATTGTTTAAAGCCATGACATGCATCAACCTAAAAGTTTAATACATTCATAATACCTTTAAGCTAGTATAGATGTATTGTCTAACTTTAGTCGGGACAAAATTTTGAGCTTGGATGGATTTGGATCTAAATAGCTCTACCAAAAGTCCTAACCCATCTTCACTTATCAAAGATCGGGTTTAAGATTAGGTATAACATATAAAAGATATTATATGCCCCTAAGTTACTTGATATATGGATCTAACATTCAAGTAATTTTTTATTCACTTTAAAACTTTTGTCATCATTACTTATTTCATCCATTTAAAGTGGTCCTAATCATTCATCTAGCATGTTATCCACATAATCACATCAAATCAATTGAATACATACATCCATAAGGGGTAGGGGGACATATGATCATATGGGTGATTTATGTAGGGTTTGTCTTAAGTGATAATATGTAATCTAAGTCCCAAAAACCTTGAGTGGTGGATTCCATTCTAAAAAGATAATGATTCCAATGCAAAGAGAGGGGCTTAGCTTAATTTATCCTTGAGTGTTTGGTGTGATGTTATGGAGTTCTTGGGTTTTTTTTTTTTTTTTTTGTATCAGGAGGTCTTCTTTTAGGTCTCAAATCCTCATGTTAATAACATTTAGGTAGGGAAAATTGCCCTCCCCTCTCACCTTTGAGAGATGGATATATAAGAGAGATTGAGAGGTGCATTTGTGCTACGTGCCCAAAATGCATCTAATCCTTCTCCCTCTCTCCTTTTTATGTATAAGATTAATGAATATTTTAGAACTTAGGATTTTATATTTATTTGTACAATTAAGAAGTTGTTTGTATAGACAAACACTTAGTGGTATAACCAAAAGGAAAAATTTAGTCATTATTCTAGAAGCTTCATTTTGTTTAGCATTTTATGAGATGTTTGTATAGTTATGTAAGTTGGTTTTGTAGCCATCTACTTGGCTATATAGGCATCTTTTAGAAATCTAAAAATAATGGTTTTAGGCTTAGGTATTTAAGGGGTAGGTTTGATTCAAAAGCTTTTCAAGCTTTGCCCTTATTTAGGCATTGATGCTCCATCCTATTAGGATTAAATAAACATAGCACATATCATCAAGCTCACATCCTAACAATCCAAAAATTTATTGCTCATAATAAGGACAAGAATATTTAAGGAAAAACTTTGTATTTTATTTATCTCCAAAGTGTGCATGATAATTGCTTACATTCACATGACATTCCATATTAATGTTAGGTTTTGATATGAACCACTTCATATTTCATATTTAAAATACGTTACTTTTAAAAGAAGCAAATCAAAATAATCGTTCAATTTTGTTAATCATAGATAGGTGATGCTTTTTTAGTACTTGCCATCTTGGAGTCCCATCATTACTTGCTTGCTTGTTTCTGCCCCTTACTTCTAAATCACCTATCATGTTGTCCTTTCTTTCTCTTTCTCGTCGTTGTCTCACTATTTTTCTTTTATTTTTAATTTATTTATCCTAATTTTTGCTTGAGGTGCCCTTTTAGGTTTTCAACTTATTTAGTTGCTCTAATTTTTGCCTATGCTTCCTTTTGGATTTTCAACATAGCAAGCTTATTTTTTTATCTTTTATCTTTGATTTTTCTTTTTTTTTTTAAAAAAAAAAAACTTTTTTAGTTGATTTAGCTTCGTCGACTCAAAGAGCTCATCTCTATACATGTTTGATAATTTTGCTTCTCCTGAATAAATTTGCTTAACTAAATATGGTTCTTCAATTTGGCTTGAATTTCCTTCTCAAATTAGGAGCTTGCAAATGAATAGCCCTAAACACTATCTCTAACTCTTTTGTTCCTATTTTGACCCTATTATTATAAATGCATGCCATTCTTATTTGGTACAAGTCTTTCAACCTCTTTTCATCAAGTAAGGTGAATTGATCATATCATCTATTTTAAGTCCACTGATATTTTAAGATTTTGGTTTCAAGCAAGGGCTAAAGGGATTTTACTTTAACCTTAATAGGCAGAACAACCTATATGCCATTCTCCAACAAATAGGGAGAGATCTTAGTAGATGACCAAATAATGGTGTGGTATCCACATAAAATTAAAAAAAAAAAAAAACTTCTTTGACTAATCCTTATATGTCTCTATCATTTTTTCCAAGATCGTTTTGACATTCTCATTGGTTGCTTCCATTACCCTATTTACTAGTGGTCTATGGGGTGAGAATTTATAATGCATAATGCCTTTTCTTTTTTCAAAATTACCTTAGTTTCTATTTAGAATGTACCACATTATTTGTTACTATATGTTGTGACATATCATAGTGCTAATGAGATTCTTCTCCATGAACCTAGTCATTTCCTTTGCCCTTAATTTCCAAAAGCTTCAATTTTCACCCATTTGGAGAAGTTATGTACTACGACCATAATGTATTTGTGACCTTTGATAAATGTCAACTTTATTGCCTTGATGACATTGATATTCTATGCTATAAATGATTAAGGAGAAGTTAAGTTTTATATCTCTAATAGTGGTAAATGACTGAGGCTACCTTATACTTATGCTAATGAAAAGCTCTCATTAGCTGAACGTAATCTATTTCATGGGCATTAAAAAGTAGCCTTACCTTATAATCTTTTTATGAGGGTTGTGCCATTTATTTAAGGGGTATAAACACCTATATGTGTCTCTTCTTTGACCAATTTTGCTTCATCTTTTCCTAGGCACCTTAAATGGATCTCATCATGCATCCTCTTATAAAACCATGCCTTTGTAAGTGGTTAATTACGATGGCAATCTTCTAATGTTGTATCTATCCTTACTTCCTACACCTTTTGAATAAGTCCTATTATGAACATTAGATTTTGGATTTTAGGATGCAAGCTCATGATGAGAAATAAGTAGAATTATCTCCAAAGAATGTAAGGAAGAGTTGCATAAAAAAGGAACAAAAGCTTAAAAGAAGCCTAGAATTGAACCCATTCTTCAAATCAAACCAAACTTAGAGACTTAAAAGAAAGCCTTTTATTGGTTATATAGTTAAACACTTCTTGTATAATCATGCTTTAGACCATAATAAAAAGAAAATTTTAGAATAGTTGACCTTTGACACTTAATTGGTTGTAGAACCAAACATAAGTTTGTATTGCCAACTTATTGGCTATATAGATAACTTAAAACCATAATTCTCTAGAAGATTATTTGATCCTACATGCTGAAAGCTAAGGATGAGTGCAACACAGACCATTAGCCTAGGTGTACCCTTCTTACCTCTATAAATACATCTCCTCTTAAATGAGAGGGAGAGGTTAGGAAACCCTAAGGTTAATTTACTGAAATACACTCACATCAACATTGAAACACCCTTAGCATATAAAAACTTTAAACATCTAACTTCCAAACTAAAGATTTAAGGTATAAATAAAGATTTAATGACTTATCTGCATTATTTCCTTGTATATTGGAGGATTTTTCATCAACTAAGTGCCACTAAGGGCAAGGCATACCAAAAATGGCATCTAAGACTCTTATTAGACTAAGTTGGTCAAATGTAAGTGTTAGCACTAGATTTTAGGTCTTAGGATGCAAGCTTAATGATGAAAATCACTAAATCAATTCCCTAAAATGCAAAGGGAATTACCAAAGGAAGAGATTATGAGCCCTATCATACCTTAGAAAAGCCCAAAACCAAACCTAAGACCAAGCCCAAGACTAAACTTAGGGCAGCCTGCCAACCTTGAAAGGCTATACAACCCATTAAATAGGGTTGTACAACCTATAAACTAAAGTTGTATAGCCACACATTAAGGCTATACAGCCTATCAAATGGTTCCCCTATAAACTCCAGAGTTGCATAACCCTCACAGAGGGATTTATAACCCATTCTTGGTTGTACAACTTACAAACCCTAATTCTAGGAGATTTATCTCCTTCTTTGTGATTAGACATCCGTGGTGCAAATAGGACCATTTTTTGGTCATGTGCACTCGCCCCAACACCTACAAAACTCTATCATTTGAAAGGAAGGGCATGCTTGGAAACCCTAAGGTTATTTTGCTAAAATTACTTCTCAATTCACACTTAACATAGAGAAACCTAAAACCCCAACTCACCCAACTCATTCTAAGGTAGAACTAGGTCTTTCTCTTCACCTTTTAACATTCCTTAAGCATTTTAAAGGATATGGAACACCTTATGAGCCTCTGAGGACATTGAAACATATAAAGGTATCCAATACCCCCATTATCCCTCTTGTTCTTCCCTTTCTTCATCTTTTTTTTTTTGTTTTCAAAAACCCAAGATTTGGGGGTTGTACAACCTTTATATAGATTGTACAACCCTGGCTCCTTGGACATAGTTTTGTGAAACCTCTTTTCTCTTTATCCAAACTTCTGTTATATAAGGTATTCTTTTATGTTTTTGTATCATTCTAGTGGTAGAATACATTAATGCTAGATAGCCAAAGACCCCTAATCACTTCAAAAATGGAGTTTTGATAGGTTTTCGTGGTTCTTGTTATCTTAATATTCATGCTCTTTAATGTGGATCCTATGATGATTTTAGTTTTATTGTTAATCACTTTAGGGCAATGTCCAAGCGAGGACCTTAGGTTTCCAATGACCTTGAGAGTCTTTTTTTATGGTTGTTGTGTTAAGAAACATGTGAATAGTATTTTAGTTATGTAATTCCCCTTTCAATTTGCATTATAACCCTTCTTTATTGTTAGTAGAGTTATCGATGCCATGTTCTTTTAAAGCTATATAGGGTGGGGATTTATCAATCCTAGGATCCCTTTTATGGTGATTTTTTTACCTTAAGCCATTATGCATCATCCAAATGCCTTGCATTACATGTTCCCTTCCTTTAATGTTCATGATTTATGCATTTATATTCTATTTGCTTGTTAGATGGTTATGTGGAAATGTGATATTCTAGACTTAGATGCATATCTTGGCACCTCTTGCATAGGGGAAATGGTAATATCTGTTGTATTCATTTCTTGTGCTTTGAGTTCATTTGATGTATTTATACTTATTTCATGCAGTAACTTGATCTTCTTTTGGATGTAGGTGTTCTGTTTGAGGAAGACCATAAGTTGGTCTCAATAGTCACCCTATCTGGTCTTGAATGATGGATGAATGTATGTCTCCCCTATATCATGATACATGACCCCATACCCTTATTTAATGCTTAAGTTTGGATGATATGATGTGTGAATAATGAATGTATGAGACTTTTTTATCGTGATGCATGACCTCTTACCCCTTTGAGTTGATGAATTGATTTGCCTATGAGGATCACACTTAAATGAAAGTTGAAGGGTGTTAATTGGACTAATGAATAACTTGATTAAGATGTTAAAAGTGAACCAAGGATGCTCGAAGGCTGGATCCCAATATCCTAGCAGTTTGTGGGTGACTAACCTGTTTCTCAAGTTATACCCAATTTTTGAATCCAATCTTTGATGGGATAAACATGAAATGGGCCTTCTAATTGACTTAACTTAGGTTTAAATTTTGCTTTTCCTGGATTCTTGTCCCGACCAAAATTGGGTGGTGACTCCATATTTCACCTAGCGATGGTACCAATGTATTATTCTACCTTAGTCCCCTATTGACTAGTAATTTGAAAAAAAGGCTTATATCTTGCATGAGGCCTTGAGGGTCCCCCGTTGATATAAATTGCATGCCATGATTAGGGGTTATTACCAATCTAAGACCATATCCTCTCAATCACTCGATGATCGATAAAAGGTAAGAGTTACAAGTAAGATTCCACTAGTTTGAGTGATTCCTAAGGCATTTATAGTAACGACTCATCTAAAGATCCAAAATTGACTTTGCGTTTAATCTCTGGTTCATTATTAATATTTTAAACTTGTTATTAAGTTGGTCTATTTGCATTCATGTAGCCTTCACACTTCACCATATGCACTAGATGCCTTTAGACAAATTGACAGTTCTCCAAACTTGAGATCTAAGCTTCATTCAAGCTTATGATATTGTAAGGAGGATTCATCACTCAAGAGCCTAGTACTTTCAAGTATATTAAATAGGGGATCATGATAATTGCTCTTCATACTTATGGAAGCCATCAACTGCAACAACCCTCTCAACTATTAGGTGCATATAGGAGCTAATAGTATGTTGGAATAGGTCAACCCTCTTATTTGCATTTCTTCTTTAAAGAATAGTTAAAGCCCTTGAAGATCATGGGTAGGCGTCCCTAATGCAAACATAAATGTTACCTAACCTCTTTGATGTAATTATCCCCCACATGTAAATACTTATGTATTTCCCATTTCCCACCACGTAAATAGCATTTTGTGTACATCCATTTCTCCTTAAAGGGATTTTGTTCCTTGCTTATACATATTTTTTCAAGGAATATAAAGAGTTATGCCTTTTAATACCATCTTGTATATGTTCTTTTGAGGTTTTAACTCTTATTGATTCGAGGCAGCCCCATGCATTTTTGCCTAATGATGGTATAAGAATGGAACCCCACCTTAGAGAAATAAGGTTGGAAGGATCTTATACAAATTAACTTATATATAACATGCATACATACATTGATTACTTATTCATGCATCATACTAATAATCCTTGTTTACAACCATCATTTCTCCATCCAAACTATACATACATCGATTACTTATTCATGCATCATACTAATAACCCTTGTCTTACAACCATCATTTCTCCATCCAAACTATCATGGAAGAGAAGGGTAATTGACTTCTTAGAAAGAGTAAGCCTTTAAACCTAAGTTAGAAAGTTGATTCAGACATGGATCCAAATGCACCATTAGAGATTTTGGAAAAGATTATGGCTAACGTTAATCACAAGATGGAAGAGAGGATCACCGAGAAAGCGAGCAAGCGCATTAACAAAATTCTTAAAAAGGGGGGAGACTTTTGCCAATAGAGCTAATAAAGGGAAAACACTAATGGAAGCACCGCAACATATAGTGATTGATGACAATTTGTTTGGGGTGAAAGAATACCATGAAAGCAAGCTTGCTAAGGAAGTAGGGGGTATAATTATTGTTCTAGAAAAACCCTTGAAGAGTGAAAATGAGAGCACTCGATTTGATAACTTCACTAAATAGTTGGAGAAAATACAGAAGGCATTAGGTGCTAGAGGCTTAAAATATTGAAGAATTGTTTGCTCGCAAACATGAGAAACTATTGGCTAACTTTCATATGCTTAAGCTTCTAAAGTTCACAGGAACCCAAAATGGAATGAACCATGTCTATTTGAATGTACTAATTATGAAGGCATTTGGAGTCCCAACGAATACTATGTTTGAGCTTTTTTAATTGTCATTGGAAGGTTCACAAAAACCTGGTACTTCAATCAACCAATGATTATCAAGGAAGACTGGAAGGAGTTAGATGAAGCTTTCGAGAAACACTATGTTTGTAATTTAGATCTAGAGGTCATATTGCAAAACTTAAGTCTTTGAAGCAAAAGGCTAGTAAGAGCTTTAATGACTACATCTAAAGATGGAAGAAGATGGCTTTAGAGGCGACCACAAGGCCTACATAGAGAAAACTATTTAGAATGATTATTAAAGGGGTTTTGCTTGGTATTGGCATTAGAATTAAAGGAATGTTGGCCTGGAAATTTAAAGACCTTCGAGAAGTAGGATTACAAGTTGAGAAGTTAGAATCTGAGTCGAGAAGATAGTATGGGGGAAGAAAAAGTACCTCATCTAGGCCGAGGGAAACAAGACGACCGATGTAAGTGTAGTAAGAACACCTAGGCAATTCATTGATTTAGGGATGCCTTGTCCAAGGTATTTGAAAGGTTGTAAAAGAAGGGAGTGCTAAAGCCTTTAACATCGAGACCACCTTCTAATATGCTTCCTAGGGGTCATGATGCCAATGTTGACTGTTCTTTTCATCAAAGAGTAGATCTTAACACCAATGACTACTATAAATTGAGACATCAGATTCAGGATCTCATCAACAACAACACGATTGTTCCACCGAATTCTAAAAGGCCTAACATATGAGGGAATCCTCTCTCGAACTACCATATTGTTCCTTCCCCTAGTTAAAGGACATTTATGATAGATTTTAGGACTCTCGAGGAAGTTGTTATTGCTACTATTGCAAGGAAGACTCTAGTTATTTGTACTATTAATCCCTGAGAGAGTTCATATGATGAAATGAAGGAAGAGTAGAGGAAAAGAATGATCCAGCTATGAAAGGAGAGTGATGAAGAGAAATAAATGAAACAGGTAAGTCATTTGACACACAACTGGAAATACTACCCTGATAGAAAAGCCCCTAAATAAATAAGGTTTGAGAAGAAGATGAATGACTTCGTTATAAAAGGAGAAAGAAGATGAGAATCCCATTATGGAATAGTTGAAGAATCTGTTATCCTAAATCAGTGTGTGGGAGTTGCTTATCACCTCTCAGAAACATAAAAAGGCCATGGTGGAGGCTTTGTCAAGCTTGATTATCTCAAAAGAAGCTACTTTAAAGGATGTTATTGGATTACTAACTGACAAAAGTAAAATCACTTTTAAGATAAGGATCTAGCACCAGAGGGAAAGGATCATAACTTGGCCTTGTTCATTTGAGCTGAGGTGAAGGGTAGATGCATGCCATGTGTGATGGTTGATGATGGGTCTCAAATTAACATTAGGAAGACCATGGTACCATTCATTAGGTGGTGTGCCTTCCACTATTCACTAGAAAATTAGGATTCCTTATAAAGAAAAGATCATGACAATTTATGCAGAGGTTGGTAAAACTGTGTTAGCAATGAGTATGAGTGTTCTGCATCTTTGAAGGCTTCAGGTTGGTGGGGTAACAAATAAATGGATTGATTTGAAGTTAATGGAAATTATGAAGAATATAAACTTTCTTCCAAGATGGGGGTTAGGGAAGAATTCCACTGGCATATCAGAGTTTCCATAAATCCCCACCCAGGCTATGAGGAAAGGATTGGGATATCATGATAAAGAATCAAAGCTAAGGGTGAGGAACTTGCATGGACTATTGTCGGACTTCTTTGTGAATGAAGGAGAGGTTGCTAAGATGATAGGGTATAAAGCAACTAAGAATGAGGAGTCACTAGGAAAGGATATAGATGAACTTAAGAAAGCTTTTTTCCAACTAGATAATGGTGAATTGGTATATCATAAGTGGACTCATCAAAAGAGAATAATGGTAAGAAGAAAATAAAGAAGAAAGGAAAATCACTAATGGGAGTATATTGAGCCAAGAATAAGATCAACATGTGGTTCTATACAGGCCCCAATTTATATGGCCATGGAATGACAAGAAGAAGATCACTAATGAACAGAGGAAGTAGTATTTGTTGGAGCAAAGTTTTTGGGCCACTAAGAAAGATCATGCAAAGAAGGGGTCTAACCTGATAAAGTAGGATGCATCCTTCGTGGACTTAGAATGGGAGTATATTGAGCCATGTGAGTTTATTGAGGCTATATACACATGGATAAAATTAGAGGACATCAGGAACATGATTGTGAACTCTATTGAGGAAGTGGCTAGGAAATGTAGAACTTTATGGTAAAAACTAAGCATACCATGGTAGATAGAGTAACACTTCGGGTAGAATTTTTAAAAATTGAATTAAGGGATGATAAGATGAAACAAAGTTTTGAGGGAGTTTTCAAGGCTATTGCTAATACAGATAATAAGAAAAAGGCAAATCTTATGCAGAATGTTCATCTTAGGGTTTTGACTAATGATGTAAAGGGTTAAACATAGTTAAAGGTTCACACAAAAAAGGCTCCAATTAAACAACCAAATGAAAAGGACTTTCTGGCTACTATTGACGTTTTTGTTTCTAACCTCTTTAAGGACGATAGTGTATTTCTTTCTAAGTTTAAAGCAATGAATGATGAGTTTGCTTACTTGTGTGATGTGTTCCTTGATGCTAGTGTGCATAACATGCGTCATTTCATGAGCATATTTAACATTAAGTTTGTGCATAACATTGCGTTTAATCTTAGCATGCAAAAAAGTCTAAAAATCTTGCTCATGGCTAGTGATGTCACACTAGAGCAATGAATGAAGTTTGAACAACTACTCAAGAATATAAGAGATTTTTTGCCTAAACGTACAAAATAGGGACATATTGCTACAAGGTTATGTTGTTTAGGCTAAAGAACGCTGAAGAGACATACCAGCGAATGGCAACTACCCTATTGCATGACTTGATTCATAAAGAAGTAGAAGTGTATGTAGATGACATGATGATTGTTGGACTAGGTTGATTTAACCTAAGTCATGAACCTCTTTTGATCTTGATGATAAAGATTGACCAATTATAATGCCTTTATTAAGTGTTGTTTTGCATATAAGAAGTTAGTTTTTGTCATTGGAAGTTGGATGGAGTCCAAATCTTAGTTTTTGTCATTGGAAGTTAGATGGAGTCCAAATCTCCAACCTTTTAAAGATCACTCTAATTCACGGTGAGTGTATTTAAAATCGAGATCGCAAATTAGTCACAAAGAAGGATGAAGCTAGGCCAGAGGAATTCGCAGAAAGCTTCGTTATCGTGATGCACCCAAAGTTGGCAAAGCCATAGTCATAGACAAATTCGTGGCGTGTGTCACCTTAGTCGTGTCCGCGAATTTCATAGTGACAAAGAAGGGAACCAAAGCCACAACCATAGCTTGCCAAGTGTCCCAAGTGTCCATTAAACATCAAAAGTCACAAGGGCTAATGTTGGTTCATGACCGCAACTCAAGCAGTTGAAGTTTGCTCTTCAAGCAGAGTAATTCACAATCTCAGTCGCACCAAAGGCTTTAATACCGCGCGACCTCAACTTTTGACAGTGGTTAGAACACAATGGCTATATTTTCCTAGATGACCAATGGAAAGCTAACACGTGGACTAGCCATTAGACACAAATAGGATTTTCAACTAAAATTGGAAATTCACAGCCATAAAAAGTTAGTAGCGACCGCGATTTTAGCTTGACAAGCATTTAATGCTAAATCTACCTAGCATATCTTTGAGATTTGTTCATAGTTTTAGTCTAACATCTCTTTAGTGGGTATGGGTTATAAATACTCCACCAAACATATGTAAATGCAAGAGAATTCATTAATTTATAACTAAACTCTTGCAAATTTGCAACTCATTCTTTCAATTCTTCTTTATGCTTTAAGTGATTGTTTGGTGTGAGCATTAAATGCCATTGTAAGAGGTTTTAGTGTGAACCTTGAAAACACTTGTGAAAGGTTTTAGTGTGAGCCTTGAAAACACTTGTGAAAAGTTTTAAGTGTGAGCCTTGAAAACAATTGTGAAAGGTTTTAAGTGTGAGCCTTGAAAATACTTGTAAGAGGTTTTTGTGTGAGCCTAGAAAAAAGAAGTTGTAAAAGTTTGGTGTGAGCTTCGAAACACCAATTGAGCTTAGTGACATACCCAATTATAGAGAATTAGGGAGTGGACGTAGGGTTAGTTAACACCCAAACCACTATAAATACTTGTGTCAATTTCTCTCTTTTTCTACTCAACTTCTTAACCACCATATTCTTTATTTTAATTTTTAATTAAACACTAATTCAACCCCCTCTTCTTAGTGCCCCAGGCCAACAAGTGGTATCAGAGCTTAGTCTCACAAATAATCCTTAATTGGGTGAGCAAAGTTCATGGCACAATAGGGAATGCACTCACACCTCAAGCCTTACTTTGATGAATCTGACTATACTCATTCGAAGTATAAGATGGAGATTTATCTTGATACAGATGTAGTGGACCTTGGGATGTAGTTGTCAAAGAATGGAAGTCACTCACTAAAGTAGTGGGTGGAATTGAAGAACTCAGTCTAAGGAAAGATTTGGTTAAAGCCCATAGGAGGTCAAATGGCAAGAACAATAGGGTAATGGCTATTCTTCTAAGCTCTCTCTCAATGGAAGAGATTGAAAGAGTGTAACATTGCCAAATTACTTATGCCATTTGAAAGACTCTTAAAAACTATCTTGAGGGCACAATATTTGTTAAATCAAGTAGATTGGAGGTGCACGTGACGGAATGAGAGCTATTCATGATAAAAGACCATGAAAGCATCACTGAAATTTTGAATAGACTTCTATCCATCATCATAAACACAAAGAAAATTGAAAGGACTCTCACCAACTATGAGGTAAACACAAAAATTCTTAAAACTCTTCCATTAGATAAGTTTGGTGAAAGAGTGTGTAACATTCAAGAGTCTAACTCGTAGATTAGAAAAGTTCATATGAATGTGTTAATAGGCAAACTCTTGACTCATGAGTTAGCCTTATAAAAGGATGAGCAAATGAAAATATTAAGGGGCCAAAGAGAAAATTAGAAAAAGAAAAAATAACCTTAGCACTCAAATGCCCAACCAAATAGAAGGAGGTAGAAACTACCTCTAGTGATGAAGAGAGTGACAAAGAAGAAGAAGAACTAGCAATGCTCTCAAAAAGGACTAAGGAGTTAATTAGAAGAAAAAAAGAGAGAAGAAGCTTCAAGAAGACAACTCCTAATCCTAGAGAGAGATCTAATGAAGTCACTTGCTATGAGTGTGGCAAGCAAGGCCACATCAAATATGATTTTCCTAAGCTAAAGAAGAAAAAGAAAGGGGACAAAAAGAAGAGAAAAAGCTTCAAGGCCACTTGGGA
This sequence comes from Omphalea diandra, assembly GCA_949677035.1. Lineage (NCBI taxonomy): Eukaryota > Viridiplantae > Streptophyta > Magnoliopsida > Malpighiales > Euphorbiaceae > Omphalea > Omphalea diandra. The sequence continues at coordinate 2,480 of CATIWR010032887.1, read as the reverse complement.
TGATAGCTCAAGTAAGGATGAAGAGGATGAGGAGATTACCAACTTATGCTTCATGGCTCAAGAAGACTCTCCTAATGAGGTAAGTACTTCATCCCACTCTCATTGAGATTTTGATGATTTTGATGAGGTAGATGAAGAGCTTCTAGAGGCTCTTACTATGAGATGTGACAAATACAAGCTCTTACTATGAGATGTGACAAATACAAGTCATAAATGAAGTTTTATAAGAAAAAATGTCTAAAATTATAGGATGATTATAAATCTCTCAATGATCTTGTAAATGAATTGAAAGCATCAAATGATGAGCTTAAAGAATCTATGGAAAATCTTTCCAAGACATATTAGCAACCTTAAGAAAAGAGAATGACTCTAAATGGGGAAGTCATTGAGCTTAGAAGCTCAATCTCTAAGTTTCATAAAGGAAAGGAAGCCTTAGACACATTGATTGTGTATCAAAGGCCACCATTAATTAGACATGGTTTAGGCTTCAATGAAGCCTCCTCATCCACATCATCTCACACTACATTTATTAGAGCATCAAAACCTCAAACTTCAACTGTTGAGGTAATTGGGAAGAAAAGTGCTCCTAGCATTAAGCCACCTATGCCTAAGGGCAAAAGGAAGGCTCCCCAAAGCTCAAGAGCCAAGACTCAAAGAGCAAACCATGCTTATTTGTACAATAAGAAGCATGCTCACATATACAAACGCAAACAATTCTCCACTACTTCTTATCATTCATGCACTTACATAACCAAAGTATGAGAAGGCCTCCTACTCATACTAAGTTTATGCATAGGAGAAAGACTCACAAGTCTAAACTCCAATGTCACTATTGCGTGAAAGTTGGGCATATGAATATTCATTATTTTATTAGGAAGGCTCACCCCAAACTAGAGGACCATTCAACTTCTAACCTCCTAGGACCTAAGTATGCTTGGGTACTTAAGAAAAAGTGATTTACTTTTATTGTGCAAGGAAGTGTGGCAACCACCAATAAATCAAGCAATTGGCATATGGATAGTGGATGTTCTAAGCATATGATGGGAAATAGAAAGTTATTCATGGCATTAAAGGAAAAAGAAGGTTGGAATGTCACATTTGGTAACAATGTCAAGGGTAAGGTAATAGGCATTGGAACCATTGGTAAGAATGGTTGTTCTTTGATTAATGATGTTTTATTAGTTAATGTCTTATAACATAATTTGTTGTGTGTAAGTCAATTGTGTGACAAAGGTAATAAAGTCACCTTTGATCCTATGGAATGTTGAGTCACCACATTAGTAGATGATGAGGTTGCTTTCAAGGGTAAAAGGAAAGGCAATACCTGCTCAATTGACTTAGATAATTTGGCTAACCAATCTTTTAAGTGTCTTATGTCTTTGAGTAATGAAGCTTAGCTATGACATAAGAGGCTTAGACATGCAAGCATGGATCTTCTACAAAGCCTATCTTAAGGAAAATTAGTGGAAGGCCTTCCCAAGTTAAATTTCACTAAAGACAAGACGTGTGGTCCTTGCAAAATGGGGAAGCAACATCAAGCCTCCTACAAAGTTAAAAATGTTATAAGTTCATCTAGACCCTTTCAACTAATTCATATGGACTTGATAGGACCCACTAGAAGTGCTAGCTTAGGTGGACAACATCATGCACTAGTCCTAGTTGATGATTACTCTAGGTTTACTTGGGTGTCCTTTTTAGCTCATAAGAATGATACTTTTGACACATTCAAAAGTTTTGCAAAAAGAATTCAAAATGAAAAAGGATACTTCATTTCTTCTATTAGAAGTGACCATGGAAAGGAATTTCAAAATGAGTCTTTTGAAACTTATTTTTTGGAGAATGAAGTTTTTCACAACTTTTCAACTCTTAGAACACCACAACAAAATGGTGTTGCAGAGAGGAAAAATAGAACACTAATAAAAATGGCTAGAACCATGCTCAATGAGTATTCTTTACCGAATTACTTTTGGGCCAAAGCCATTAATACTTCATGTTATATTGCAAATAGAGTTTTGAAAAGACCCATTATCAATAAAACATCTTATGAGCTATGGAATGATAGAAAACCCAAGATTGATGCAAGTGTTATATATTGAATACTAAGGATAATCTTGAGAAATTTGATTCGAAGACCAATGAAGGTATATTTTGTAACAACTGTATTCATATTTGCTCTGATACCACTAAACTATGATAACCGTGTTCATTTACAAAACTCATAGTATTCATGTCCACAATCTGTAATGCTACAATCGGTACCTATCAGAGCACTCAACATCCAGGATTTGTCCGTCGGCCCCGCAATGTCATACACAATGAGATTTGCACGTCTGCCCCACGTATGCTTGAGCCCTCTCTGATACCAAAACTGTAACATCTAAATTCATTTGTCAAACCAATAACTGTGACATCCATTGTTCTCATTTGTAAATCAGCTTTGATACCACAAATTGTAATGTCACAACGTGGCTACAGCTGGT
>CATIWR010032862.1:0-16643 GCA_949677035.1 Omphalea diandra | reverse complement strand
ATATATATATATATATATATATATATATATATATATATATATATATATATCATATCATATCATATCAATAAAAAAAAGAGTTACACATACTGCAAAAATATATTTTTAAATTTATCTTAAAAAATTAATTTCAATAAATATATATATTTGAATTAATTTTAAAAATAAAAAATTAGAATGATAACTCTTAAATTTTTTAAATAATTTTAATTTTCTATTTTAACTATATATACAATATTTCTATTATAGAAAAATATTTGACGCAAAGTGTGAAAATATGACTAATTAAAATATTATAAACATAAATTTCTAATATTTTCTAATAAAACTTGAGATTTTTTAGTTTGTTATTAAGCACTAGGCAAAAACATCATGATTTAATTTTTTTAATGAATCAATTACAACTACGAAATATCTTGTTCAAAGTTCAAGCTCCTATAATTAGAGGGTACATGGACTTTATTCTTACCTACATTTTAGAGAAGGCAATGATTATCATCAAGAAACATTGAAAAAGAGAATTGACATCGAAATCAATGATTTTTTAACTTTAGTCTTAAATATCCCTTGTTGGTTTCGGGGTTGTTGTTAGTCGGCACATGCTACCATTGGGCCACAAATGCTGAATTATTTCAAATGGTCATGACATATGAGGCTATTAGATTCATTTCCAACATAAGATCATCTTAGATTGTAAATTATGGATGAATCTCAGATAGAGTTAAATTATGGATATGGGTTAAGCTTACATAATCAATTATTATCTGCATTGTTCTGTTTTAGCACTGTCAGTGTAATCCTTATCCATGCTAAAACACAATTCCTAACTGTCAGTGTAATCCTTATCCACGCTAAAACACACTTCCTAGAATTAATTTATGAGATGGGATCAGAGGCATTATTGTTGAAAGGTAGGGGACAAGGGTCCAAGGTTGATGAACTACTTGTACTGATGTATCGACACAAATCACGTAATTTACGGGGTCACAATTATATGTCAATATGAACCTCCTTAACCAGATTGAATATTGCCAATCAATATGAGCCCCTACCTCAGTTGAAAGTAGCACACGTTTCATAGTTTGTTTGTTCAGGATTTGGCTATATAGCATATGACATAATCACTGTATTACATAGCCGAAAAGTGCCTATATAGTGAATGATTATAAATTGACTAACAACAAACAAATTAATTAACGAGTTAGCGTGCAAGGTTGACCTTATCCTGAATATCATCAATTAGCTTCTACCCATAAAATTCTAATTAAGTGCTGTTGATTGATCATGTAACGGAGGCTTTGAGCCTCTTCTGATAAGAACAAGCAGTGACCACTGTAATGCATTCTGAAATCTTGTGATGTTGTCTAGTAACAATTCAATATATGATATTCCATTAACGACTAATTAAGATGATTGAGTTCATATCTAATTTAGAGTCTAATTTCATTTTAAAAAAAAGAAATTTGTCTTATGTCTTAAGGTAAAATGCACTCATGATTTTTTAATTTAATTACATTGAAATCATCTCTAAAACTGTGAAATTTCGAATTTGAATTGAAACAGAGTCAGATATAAAAAAATAAAAAATAAAAAATCTCAAGCTTAATTTAAATGATTATGTATCTCGCTAAGATCTTTAGGTCCTTAAGTTGGAATCCTCCTCCCCCATTTTAATATGATAAAAAAAAATTGCCACATTTAATTCCAGCTAAAATCAAAATTTGCATGGAAGAGAATATTTGTTTACTAGTTTACTACAGTACTTGAAGATAAGAAACATAATTAACCACTATTGTGTTAATTATAGAGTGACTATGATAATGACAATGTTAGGCAGGCGAGCTTTGTAGCTAGGCTATGAAATTTTAGAACCCTAACAGCGACTTATTGTCTACTGTTTTTCATTGAACAAGAATTTCTCCGAATGCGAAAAAAGTGATAATAATAGAAGACAGATGTGATCCCCTTGAGCCTAGAACTCGAGAACAATATCTTCATCTAGAGATCATGTATATTCATTGGGGCAACTCTTGGATTAGACATTCGCGTGCGAATTACAGATCACTGACCCACAAAGTACATAGCTAGTCTCTCTACACACGCCCATGGGTACAACTGGTTCTCGAGTACATCGGTGTCTTCGTGTGATGTATAAAGGAGTTGTTTTAGTATGTGTACCATTGATCTGATAGCCACTTGGTGTAGGCGTAGTGCTTTTCTGTTTACGGCTGCCAAGCTGATGAGCATTTCTCTTAATACATACTTTGTGAGGTTGTAGCTACTTATAGCCTGGAACCCCCGATCTCCATGTGAAGCATATATTAATTTTACTACTAGTTTTTTTTTTTTTCCCTTTGTGGTTCTATAGAAGCTTTAATGAGCCGAATCATTATGTAGATTCATAACAGGATAGTCATTTTCTTTCAATATTTGGAGCTACATCTTAGTTTTAATAATAGTTTAGTGATTTTGTGTACTTTAAATTTTGACAGTTATGTTCTCCTTACTAATTTTTGATATTCGATATGTTGGGGGAAAAAAAAAAGGTACTCATAAGTGCCCTACATATATAGTCTTTGCAAGAAGTTGTGAAAGTTTTTCGAAAAGCAATATATGAAACTAGTTACACACATGCAAAGAATAACCCTAAATGGCCTCATTAAGTGCACTTTTATATTCTACTAGAAATTATTCACAACAATGAAAAAAAATTCAAAATAAAAATTTTATTAAAATAGAGAAATTTACAAGAATTACAAATTGTAACAATAAGTACAATTCAAATAAAAAATTAAAAATTTTAAAATAATTACATAAAAGTATCAAAAATTCACTCATTACTAAAAAAATGATATTCTCTATGAATAGTAACGTGCGAACAATATTCAATGAGAACACAAGATTCTATTTCCTACAATGAAAGAGAGAGTATCATATCTCAAATAATATTTCAAAGTACTAACTGAGAGTTAAATTCTAATATTTGGTTGAAAGATTTTCTCCTGACTGTTATAGATCTTTAAAACTGTAAAAATATTCTTGCAAAAAACAAAATCAACAAACAAGTTTTGATTTGTTCTATAAAAAAAATTTAAAAACTCAAATAAACCTCACTAGTGGAGAGCAATATATATATATATATATATATTACTAATTTGTAAGAAAAATGATAACAAAAAAAAAAAAAAGAAAAAAATGGATTATTGTCAGCCAAAAATGGCAGACAATCCCTCAATGAAAAATCAAGGGAGAGACGTGAGAGAGAGAGAGGAAGAAGAAAGCAGCAAATAAGAGAAATCTCTCTCTTTCTCTCTCTTTCATCCAAAGAATCAAATATTAGAAAGAAAGCAAGAAGAATAAATTGCATAACATCAACTAATAATACATCTCTAAATTTATTTGATCTAAGGTCGTCATAGAAAATATACATTCCCTGCAAATAATTAGAGCATGCGATATAAATGATTTTGGATACAGAAAACCTACACATTTGTAGCTATGGAAAATGGATGTTAGGCACAAAATCATAAAAATAAAACCCCCCTCTAGCTGGTTCCTATATGGCAAATTTGCTAGTCGATGATTTTCTCCGACTGCCACAATCTAAACCATGGAGCCGATTGATGATTTGACACCATCAAGGAGTGGTAGGACATGATTCCTATGTCTCTTTAGACTTTAGCCATCTCAAAGTTTTTCACATTCGCATGTTAATTATTGTGTAAAGGTATTATCATACGAAAAGAGCAAGCACGCACGCACGCACGCACGCACGCACGCATAGGTCTATGGATGAATGGTGCAGGGGATACCATTAATAATTCATTAATGGTATAGCTATAGGTAGCATGATATTAAAGTCCATCAGCTGATGACATGATCACAAGTGGTAGTCCATTTTTACGAAGGTGCAAAAGACATATACATAAGATAAATGCGGTAGTAGATTGTGAAGTGTTAAGGTTGTTTTGTCACCATAAATGTCAAGTCCAAAGGATCAGGAAAACTCAAAAATAGATTCTTGGGATCATGGTTTCTTACTTGATCTTTACTGTTTATTAGAGAAAAAGAAATGTCAATGAAGCATGGATTATGGGAGACACCGTGATCATCCTCTAAAACCCTCCACGACGGGTGAAGAATGGAAGTATGTCCATGCGCAAGTAAGTGGCCGACACCCCATCTTGTCTATGGGCTAAGTAGAGAGAGAGGTACCAATACGCGTCAGTTGTCCATTGGTGACAATGATACAAACTTGCAAAGTACATGAAATGATTTCAGTCCCATGAGATGATAAAAAGGTCATGTCTCGTGCTCCTCACTTTTATTGTACTCGTGTCTTTTTTTTAAAAAAATTTTGTTTGGAAAGAAAGAAGAATATAGAAAATTACTTATCTAAAAAAATGTTAAAAATATTATTTCTAATAAAAAAGAAATAATTGAAACAATAAAACAAGAAGTTACAATAAATTTTATTTGTCATTTGTTCATTGAAGTTTATTATAACAGATTACATATTAGAAATTCGGTTCATTCGGTTAATTGAACCGAATTTTATAATAACTTTTTTTTTTTTGCTTTTATAGTATATATTAACTGAACTAAACCAGAATTTGATTGGATTCCCAACAAAAAAAAAAAAAAACCAGAATTTGATTGAGAATGGAAACTAACCAAAGTATTCAGTTCGGGAATAGGTTATAACTAAAATAAGTGAACAATTAATATTTATAATTTATATATTATTATTTTCTAGATTATTAGAGAAAATTTTAATTCTGATAATATGTTATTACTCAAATAATTAAATTTCGTACATGAATAATGAATTTATTATAACTTCATATGATTAATGAAATTATAAATTATATATTAATTAATATAATTTCAATTAATTTAGCTATTTCAACTATCATTTTTGAGATAACAAAATCGATAATTGAAAATTGAATTTAATTAAGATTAATAAATGAAGTGAAACCAAAAATCAAAATTTTATTATCAAAATAACTAAATTTTATATTATAATCAACTGGTAATTGCATCATACTATTTTTTTTTTCCATGATTAAAAGATCTGGAAATATTATGAAACTCATTTGCGGATATTATCAGTTTAAAATTAATTTTAATTCACACCATATTAGGTACTTTAAAGAGCAGATCGTTCCATAAACATGCAAAAGCATTAATTATGCCAAAATATATAGCAATAAAATCAATCCTAAACATGTTGTCCCTTCATATTGAATGTAAAATACAGATAATTTTAAGTTTAAATTTAGTAATTATCGCACTGATGAATATGAAAAAGAAATATATATAATAAAATAGATCATGAATTTAAAATTCTTATTCTGAGTCTGATTGATTAAACCGTATCCAAAAAGTAAATTATGACTTTATTATTTTTAAAATTGACTAATTGATATTTAAGTCCTTCTCACTGTCAAAAAGAAAAGTAATGCCGCTAAATCCAATGAATTTGTGTTTCAATTTTGTTTGAGTAGTGTCATAATGTGGGTAAATGTCCTCATAGAGACCAAGACGAGTTAGTAATTAGCATTAGTAAGGGTGGAAGGATTTTAAATTAAGATCTCTATTAAAGAGAACCCGCGTTCATGATGAGATTTAAACCTACAATCTCATGCTCGCAGAGCATCGCCACTCAGCCAGAGGATGATTTGCTGTGTCTCAATTGATTGTACCATAACATCTAATATGATAGGAGAGTACTACACTAGCACTGCTGCATACTTATGGATAGACATGCACTTTTAAATAGCGACAAACTATCCTAGTTAGCAAGTACCGGCGGTGCCATTGGTTCTCAGCCTAACCTTGCCGATCTACCTCTCCTTTACATGGCTTAGACGAGAAAACTTCAAGAAAAGTTCTTGCCCACATCAAAGTTTATGCACACTAAAGTCGCTTCTCATGGAATTCAAACCAAAATCTTTGAGTGATTGGGTTAAGACACTAAAAATTAGACGGTTTAACAATGGGATTTTTTGTTATTAATTTTAATTAGCAACAAAATAGAGATGAAAATCTTCCCCTTTTATTTCGCATGTTGTTAATAAATTACCCAACTGAAGAAATAATATTACAGAGAAAGTATGGCAACCCAAGTTATTTAATAAAGCAAATTAGTTGTAAATACTTATAGTTCTATAAACTTAATCATAAAATTTTTCTCATTATTTTTGAAATTTAAATTTTTTTAGTTTTAATTTTTTTGAAATTTATGAAAGAAAAAATTGAAAATTACATATCATATGTCTAATGAAAATTTAAGTGTAAATCTTTATGTCTTCTAAAATATAATATTCTCATTGGTTCTATAATATTCTCTTCTAATCTTTATTTGTTTAGTTCTATAAATTATTCTCATTAGACATAACAAATTGTATATTATGCAACAAATATATAAGAAATTTAGAAATTGTCAAATAATGTAATCTTTAAATTAATGTGCAAGACATGCGGATTATCTACTACTAATATAAAAAAACATAACTTTAAAAATGAATCGATAGTCACTATCTCCCTATAAATAGAGGACAAACAAATGCTCTTCTACATCACAAAATAGAATCCTCATTACCTGAAATATACATGGCAGAGAGGTCAACTATATCCCAACATTCCGATCACAAACCGGCGGCCCTGAAACTATTTGGTTTTCCATTAGCTGAGCAAGATGAAACCCTATCGAATCCAGAAACTTTTGCAGAAAATAGGAAATTTGAGTGCCATTTTTGCCGGCGAGCCTTCGCCAACTCGCAAGCCCTAGGAGGCCATCAAAACGCGCACAAGAGAGAGCGTCAAAGAGCAAGACGATCCCAATACCTCTGCGATCGTCGCCTGCTTGCTGCTGCTCCGGTTCTAAGCCCACACGCTGTAAAATCTTCCCCTTCCGTGAACTCTCCTGTAGGATTTAGAAGCAATGGTGTTGCCGCTAAATTTAGGCCACAAGCAAGTTATTGCCCGTCGAGAAGGCCGGCTGCCGGCATGCTGCTTCCATCAACTGGTCATCAGTTTCCATCTCGAACTTATGTTCAGCAACCGTTTTGTGTCGGTGCTGCAAATGCAATGCCATCGTTTGTTGGATTTTCCGGTAAATTAATGTCTGATCATCATGAGGATGTAGGAATTGATCTTTGCCTCAAACTTACACCTTCTGTTTAGTCAATAGATATCTTTTTAATTTCTTTGTGGAAACAATTCTGTTTTTAATGTTTCATCGAGTTTGATCTTTAATTATGAATTTGTTCCACTAAAAAATGTGCAAAGCATTTGCTGTTTTGCTCAGTCATGCATCCTAGCTACAATCATAATAGTGCTTGTTAATTATATATATCTCAGTTGCTCGTGCTCCAATGCTACTGACATATATATATATATATATTCAACAAGATGCGTACAAATTATTCAAAAGAAGGCTCAGGTAATTAAATTTCTTTCTTTGTATCATCAACTATGCTGATCTTAAAGTTGAAAAAATGGCGAGCTCTGGTGCAACAAGCTGATGTAATGTTCTACAGTGAACTTTGTACTATAATTTTACAAATATAATCCGTTGCAAAAAAATATTTTTTAGAAAAATATTTTTCATATTTTTCTTTATTTAGTGCATCTAAAAAATTTAATTAATGAAAAATATTTTCTTCATAAAAAAACTAAATCATTTTTCAGATTTTTACAACTCATTTAAATAAAAAATAAATTATATAAATACATATATTTACTATTATTGATCATTCTTAACTACCGATACTTGTCATTGGTCATCATTGACTGATAGTGATTGTTGATAATAGGTGAGTTCCACAAAAAAATTTCATCTTTAATATATTTTTTTTATTTTAAATAATAAATAGTCTAAATATAAAATGTTTATAATCTAAATTTTATTATAATTTTATAAATCAAAATAAAATTAATATTTTTTATAGTGTGATCTAAATATCAAAAAATATGTTACTCAGGGATTATTTTCTGAGAATAAATTATTTTCTGTGAAACAATCTTTTTTTTTTTTAGAGAGATACTTTGATTTTATTTTTTTCGTAAGAGTGTGGATCTATAGAAATCTTAATTACCTCACAAATTGTACCATACCACAAGAAATTACAATCAAGTATACTTATCCATTTACAAATTTGCTTAGTTAATAAATGAAGATAAAAATTTTCATTTTAAAATAATTTGTAAATCTAAAATTTGAGAGTATTTTGGGATTATGTTGTATCAAGGAGAAAATAATTTTTTTTTTTTTTAAAAAAGTAAGTATAGTTTAAAGATATATCTTTCATTAATATATTAAAAATATTTAAAAGGAAAGAGTACTAAAAAGATTTAAATATTTAATTTCCTCCGGAGCAGGTACATTGGTGACCCAAAACACATGCGAAAAACCCTGTCATGTGACCCAATCCAAGGCAGGCCGGAGAGAGAAGGAAAGGAAAGCATCTTGAAATTCAGCGCTGGCAGTAATCGAAAAAAGAAAAAGAAAACTCAGTGCTGTTGAAGTGTTAGCTGTTTCGTGGAAGGATTAATTAGTAATTACATTAAAAAGAGACAGAAAATGATTTAATTAAATAGGCACGAACAGACATAATCTGAGTGTATCACGTGAGAAGAATTGGAGGTCTCAAATTCAATCTCCTTGGTGATGGAAATTATTGAAAGGTAACTCATAATCGGCCTATCAAAAAAAAATTAAATAGACAAACAAAGTTTCATAGTCGATCAGGGAACAGAAAAAGGCTTCCTTTTGCTAGCGAACTACAGGTAAACATAATCCCCATTTCTTTTTTTGCCCAGTCTTTCCTTTTTCCTTTAATCAACAACATTAATAATACTGCTAATTAAATTATTTCCTGGAGCACTGAGTCCGCAAACAAATTAATTTTATTATGCCCTTTATGCTCTTCGTCTGTTCCAAATCGTCACTTTATAAACCTAACTATTTCTTTTCTTTCTCTCTCTCTCTCCGCTGTTATATTTGAGATGGACGCGTACCCCCAGAGGTCGTCATGCGGCGGTGATCGGAGGTTCGAGATTGTGAGCGGGAAGAGCTTCGGCACTAACAACCAGATCTATGCGACTCGGTCGCACTCTCCTGATCCATCATCACGCGCAACCAGGCAGAGCACGACCGCATCGACGGCCCCCTGGGGTTTTAGCGATCCTGAGATCAAGAGAAAGAAGCGAATCGCCAAATATAAGGTATATACGATGGAAGGTAAGGTCAAGGCGTCTTTCAAGAACGGCCTCCGTTGGATCAAAAACAAGTGCACTCGGATCATCCATGGGTAGTAGGAATTCTACGGCTATGATTATTGCAACATCGAAATTAGGTCCCGTGCTATGGAAAAGTGGTAAGCTCTGTGCTAGCCTAGCCTTGTTTGTTGTTAGTGAATGACCTGTGAAAATTGGACATCTGGATTTTTTCTTTTTTTTTTTACTGTTTTGTTGGTGGGGAACTAAAGGGTATTTGTGTCATTGAGGCTGTTGACATGATCTTGGAGTTGGAAATTTTTTTATAGACATTAATTAGTTACTTCTAATTTTATTGATAACCAGTTTGATTTGTACTAATAATTTCATTAAGAATTGTGCTATATGTATAGACCCATTAGCGGCTGCCATGAATAAACAGTGCACGAATGGTAAATTTTATTTGATATATAATTTAGTATTATTATATTATAATGAATTATAATATCATTATAATAAAATTTTATGTAATTTATTAATTATATTTGATAATTTTTATTATTTGAAATAGTTTTATTAAAATTAAAAAATATTTAAAATAACATATAATTATATATAAATTAAATGAATTTATTATTTAAATATTTTAAAATTATATTAATTATGATTTTATAGTATAAAAATGTATGTGACACAGCAGGCATTCACCGAACTTTTACCCTATTAAAGATTAATGCTTGCAAATCTGCAATACTCATAGATATTAGTTGGATTGAATCAAACATTAAACAGGTGAAGAAGGGCATAGATGAGAGTGACTAAATTTATATTTAAGATAAATTGGTAATTGTGTTTTGATTTTCATGACATTCTAAATTATCCAATTACTACAGCGTTTGAGAGAAAATATGTGAGTAATGTCTAATGCGGAAGGCAATCATAATATTATTTAAGGAATATTTTTTGTTTCTCAGAAGTTCTTTTTCTATACTACTTTTGAATTAATATTATGTGTTTTTAGTACAAAAAAAATATGATTGTAGGACTGTATGCTAATTATAGGAATTACTTAAAAAGTCCCTTTGTCATAATAGTTTATTACTCTTTTACAAATTAATTATTTCTATCTTATATATCATTTTAGAGCTATTTAATTTTTGGATCAATTGAGTTACTAAGTAATACTTTTTTAATAATTCATGACTTTTTTTCTTTTTCAGGAAAAAAATAAAATTCACTAGAAAAATAATGGGTTCTACAGTGATGTCTATAGTATGTATGCAAAATTTTAAACTATCTCTGTGATTTATTATTATTATTTATGATAACATTATTAAAAAATTATACAAATCAAATATCATAATATAATATTATTTAGTATGTATGTAAAATTTTAAACTTTGTGTGATTTATTATTATTATTTATGACAACATTATTAAAAATAAAAATTATTTAAAGTGATAAATAATTATATATATTAATAAATTATTATTAAAGATATTAAAAAATTATACTAATAAAATATTATAATATTATATTATTTTTATAAAAATTAAAAAAGAAAAAAGAAAAAAAAACGCTATAGTGATAACCAAAGTAGCAGATTTTGTTCCGAACAGAGCAGGCCTGCCCAATAAATTTTGGGTGTCAACAACTTTGTTTGGATTCGCACATCGGCCTAGCCTAAGGTCTGTTCCTAAATTATATTATGGATATCTGTGCATCTATTTTTCAGATTTTATAGTATTATTTTTAGCAACACATGTGAAATTTATGATTTTTAGTAACGCCATAGTGATAATTAAATATATGTGACATTATTGGATGCTTTACCAGTGATTTAGAAACATCTGATAATTTAAATGACAGGCTACCTACTGTCAGATTCAGTTCAAAAATACTTTTTGTTAAAAAAATTTATTTAAAAAATATTTCAACTGTATTTTTATTAACTTTAATGACATGCGAAATTTTTCAAATGATCATATATATATATATATATATATATATATATATCTAGGAGCTACACTATATCGATCAATTTCCTAATTCTCATAAATAAGAGTTTTTTTTCCTCTTTTTTTTTTTTAATTAATAATGTTATTGTCTTAAATTGAAACATAATAAATGTGTCTAAGGGACACTAAATAATTAATGTTATTTTTCAATAATAAATTTACCCTTAATAATTATGAGTATCTCAATATAAATTTAAATTTTATTAAAAATTATTTTAATCTATTCATTAATCTCATAATAAATATTTTTCAATGAATATCTATATTCAATTTACAATTATATGTATATTTAATTTATAGTTATGCCCCTGTTAAACGTATTTATATATGTCAAATTTGGATAAATTCTAATTCATCATATCAAATTGTTAATTAATTATTCATAATCTATGATACATGTAATTTTCTTTAAATTAAATAATATTTTATAATTTTTCATTAATCCATACTTAAAAGTATATTACATAAATATTTTTTTATTCAATGATTCATCATGAACTCAATTTACAAAAAATATATATATAAATTTATAAAATACTAAATATATTTTATTAAACAACATGAAAAACAACAAATTAAAATTTTTTTAAGACATAGTACATCAAAATTTGGACCCATTCATGTGCCAAAACATAAACCAAAATCGCAAAAACTTGGATACTCCTTTTTTTTTTTCATCGACGAATTGACACAACAAATTTTAAGCACTCAACAGAGGAAGCAAGAAAACAACATAAATTAAAACACAAATGATAGATAGATGGCACAAATTAACCTGTCATATCCCCATCTACTATTTATTAAAACCCTGTTTAAAATTAAAATAAAATGACCACAAAAAAAAAAATAAATAAAACCCCAACCGACTACGTCCAACATATCTTCGCTTGCTCCCCCCCGCCCGCCCATCTTGATAAGATTTTCTTATAGATATGCATGCATGGATGCGTGCAATGAAAGCTCACGAGTAAACTCAGCCTCTCGTTGAAGCCTCATCTGTTCATAAAACTGAGCAATAAACAGCTCAGCCTTGACGTCTATCATCTCGTCCCCATCCTTGTCATTGCCGCTATTCAGTCCATTCCCCTCTTGGCCATCTTGGCCATCCTTTTCACCACCCTTATCAAGATTCTGAAGGTTTTGTGCCGAGGCATATTGGCTTATATCACCCGATGATGATGAAGCTGAGCTGACGTGAGCTGGCGACATCGGTGGCGTAAAAACCTCCATATTTTCCACGGCCACATCCGGGATGGTTGGTGGGACCTCCGCCTCCGTGAGCCGCGGTGGAGGTTGGTGGCTTTGCAAGTGCAAGGGGCGCATGCAACCCACAAGTTTCTTCCACTGGGAGGCCGTTTGGCAATCGACAGGAACATAATTGGATTTGCTAGTTTTCTTATGCGTTAACATATATAATGCTGCCTTAATTATGCGCATGAGGCCGCGCTTTTTCTTGGGGCGGAAGCCATCACGATCACGATGGACCTGACTTTCCTTGGTAATTGCTATTGCTATTGTTGCATCAGAAACGGCAATGTTTGATGAATTGAGTTCCATCAAAGGGAAGAAAATGGCTGTTTGTGGCGGGGCAGGGCGGGAGGAGCGGATGGGTGGTCTGTTTTTTAAGGGGTCTCTCTCTATCCTGCCTAAGAGCAGGAAGAGAGAGGGAGAATCTTGAGGAAAAGAATTACGAGGGAGGAGGGATATATACATATTATTGCAAGGCTTGACTTAAATCGGATGCCTTTTTTTTTTCTAATTTTTATTTTTAGAATGGCTTACAACTCATATTAATTGGGTTTAAATTAATGAATATGAGTGAATGTGACTGATTAATCCCTGTTTTTCGTACACTGGGAATGGAAGTGTTGGATTCGATTTAATAGAAATCTAATTGCCTGCTTTGGATGGAAGAAATAGTACAATTTTATAAAAGTAATTTGCAATGACAGTAATTAAATTATAATCTAAGTTTTACTATAATTATAAAAATGGCGTCTTATTCAATTAAATTATTAAACTTTTCTTATTTTTTCAACAAAATTTTGAGTAAAATTCTAGTTCTTAAGTTATAAGGGTCCTAATATAATATTAATTTTTAATTTTATATACTAAAACAATTTATGCTAATCCCTTATTTTCGATATATCATTTTTTAAAAAATTTATTTTCTATATATCATTCAAATGGGATTTATGTGCAACTCATCTAAGTGGGCTCCTATAAATAAAACACCTAAATTATAGTTAGTCACAAATACTTTGCAATTAAAAAGAAAATAGAGACTACACAACTATTTAATATTGAAGTGTCAAAACTTGTATCATATTTCCATTTATTAAAAGATCAAAATTTATAATCTGATACTTGATAATAATATCAATGAAAATTTAATGATCTTATTAAAGAAAAGTTTAATTATATAACAATGATTGAATTTTCATCATGTAACAATGACTAAATTTTCATCAAACTTTATTATTATAATCTATTCAAATTAATAAAGGTATCAAATGGATCGGATCAAGTTTTTTCGAGCATGATTGAACTATATCACTTTAATTTGTCATTTAAGTCAAATTTTTTGGACGTGACTGAATTATATTATTTTGAGTTGTGGATCAACTCAAATTAGGTTGTTGAATCAACGTAAAAAAAAAAAAAAGAGTTATTTTTCGGATTAAATCCACTTAGATTACTTTTAGTTTCAAAATTATGTAAGAAAAAATATTATTTAATGTTAATTACACAATTTATGACTCAGATTTGAAAACTACCATATGTGATATGACCAGAAAAGAACATTCACCACATCAAATTCTAATTATTTGCTACTATAGCTATTTCCAGCTAGATTGGTTTTTTCCCCCCTTACTACTACGCATAATCATTCGTACCTCTATTTGAATAAAAATGCAAATGTATTTATGATGCACAATAATCAATCCATACAAATTCAAAAGTTACCGAATCCGGCCACCACAATTAATTCCAAGATTAATATTATATCATTTAATTTGGGAGTTTTAAGTTGAAATTTACATGTATATATAACAGATTAAACCAATTAGAAATAACATTTATTATTACATTGGTGATTTTCTCCTTGTTAAAATTTTAATCTGTGATTCGTAAATATAAGTACCATTCCAATAATATTGAGAAGACGTGGGGACGTTATTATTTGAGGAAAAGAAACGGGTAGAGTGTGGTCTATGGAGGTTCTTTCCACTTTCCATAGGCGCAAAGTCATGCCAATAATTGAAAAGGCGCAGCATTTTTTCCTTATTTTTTGCGAATTGTGAGCTAAGTTTATCTCATAATTGAACTGCTTTATGATTATCGCCATCCAACAATCCCCAGCTCTTTTCTTTCTTTCTTTTTTTATTTAATAATAAAGGAAAATGAAAAAAGTATCCAAACTTTTCTTTTGAAGATAAGTATCCAAAATTTAATAACAATTTGATGGTCCAAAAAACATGGGTCCATATATGAAACAAAGTGTGACCAGATTAAATGTAACTGATGATAGTCAGTAAATCACTCTACATGTGTGAGTTAAACAAAAATCAAGTTCTCTTGGGTACGGTTAGCCACATTTTTTTCCACCAAATTCCTGATATATTTTTTTTTCTTTCTAATGCTTGATCCTCATTGCCTAACTATATGGCTACATGCGAACTTGTACATATTTAACATACAGCAGTAACTTATGATTACACTAGGTCTAGTAGTTCAATCATGCATAATTTTTTATAATTTAGAAACTTAATTTTGACTCCTTCACATATTGAATACAATTATGAAATAAATATATATAACTCTAATTTTTTTATAAATATTTCTGATGTTTTAAAAAGGATTTATATTAATAAATGACATGATGGGCTTTATGTTATATATTTTGAAAATTAACAACAATCAGATGCATATGTACAGAATCAAAATAAAAATAAAAAAATTTGCCTTTGTCACAGTTATAAATATAATAGAACCTAACACCCTTTTTCTTTCTTCACTTTAGTCAGTAATATGCAATATTTAAGAGAAATAATTAACGGTAGCTGCTGTTTCTTTTACCAACTTTTTTGATATTTCAATGCAATTTCTCTTATGTATGAGACTAGTCGACAATTGCGATTAAACAGTTGCTAGAATAAAGGTATGTCTAGCATTGTGAAAGACAATTTTTGTGAAAAATAAAAACAATTATTTTTACTAATTGATGATAGATTTTTTTTTAATATCAATTTTATCAATCAAAGGTTAATTTTGAAAAAAAAAAGCTCAATTTTAATTTTGCGAATAATTACTTTTATTAATAATTAAAAATCTCTCAAAACTGAAAATTTATAGTGTATGCGTGTGTGTGTGTGTAGCAATGCCAATCATGTTTTTAAATATATGCTAGTTCTTTTTTTTTTTTTTTTTTTTGCTTTTTCTTATTTTAGCTTTTCATTAGCTAATTGTTGTAAAAACTAGTGAATGATTAACGTCCAAGGAATTGCATAATCAAGATTCAAGACTAGTTATTCATGATAAGGGTGAAGATGACAATACGATAATTTATTTTCTTCATAAAAAAGAGGAATTATTGTCCTAACTTTTTTTAAAAAAAAAGGAGGAATTATCTTCTTTTTCTTTTCTTTTTTTTTTTTTTGGAAAATACCTATACCTGGTTTCTTTCTTTTATATTATTCTATACACCACACGTATGTTTATAACAAAATTAAGATAAATCTTGTAATTATACACCCAAGAAGACAGAGAGGTTCCATATTTCCAGCTGGTCGTTACTTAGCTAATGCTGTTTACTTACGAATGTTTGTTTTCTTCTATTCACTTCACTCGCTTCAACTACGTAAATGCCACAAGTTGAATAATGACAAGTTGTATAATGTGTGGGAGCCAGATGTATCTCAGTGCATGTTAAGAAACAACAGGTGTCACCCCTAATTTTACAAGTTACTCTTTCCCCTTCTGTTTTTGGTGAGACGTCCATCCTCCATATCCTCTTGCCGAAGGCTGCACTGTAAGGCATGGCCAGCCTGTTCACTTCAACAGAGTTTATTAGGTCTGTCACGTTATACTATTTATTCATGATAATATTTCAAGTATGAAGTGAATAATCCGTAACGTAATTAAGATTTTTTTTTTTTCCATAATTCTAAGGAGAAATTGATCTCTTTTTATTCTCTTGTTGCTAAAAAATTATTATTGGTTAATTAGTCTAAGCTTGACGCAATAACTAAAGTGTACATGAGGGTTTTTGATTCCCCATTATATTCTTTTGTGATGTTGCTTGTGGAATAGTTGCGGGAACAGCATTCCTAAAAACTAGCCGTTTTAAGAAAAATAAAGGCAAGAGTTTCGAATCCTAAAACTGTTTGTTTCCTACC
>CATIWR010032840.1:0-10377 GCA_949677035.1 Omphalea diandra | reverse complement strand
GACTGAATAATATAGTTTATTGATTTGGAGTAAGCCCAATTAAAATGTGATCAATTGAGTTATGAGCTTGTGACACTTTTTGTGGGCCGATATGGAAGACGGTCAGTGTAAGCCTATTTTAATATGAACCTGTGATGGGTGAGCCTGTTAAAATTTATTATAAATAGGCTAGACCCCCTCTCCTTCCTTCATAACTAAAACCCTAGTTGCTACGCCTATTGTAGCCGTCTTTGAGAAGGTCAATGAGAGGAAAACCTAACTTCCGTTTTCAACTGTTCTAACACATTATTTAAGTGGTTTAATTTCAACGTTCGTAATTATGACTTAAAACAATTTGGGACTCAATGCGGAGATAGATACGCAATTTGTTTCTGTTTAATTACTAGATTTGGTGTTCTAAATTTATTTACTAGATTCTGAATTAAATATATTACAACATTTTCGTACGGAAATTCAACTGCATGCGGTACCCCGCTTTTTTATTGTATAACCATGTACAGTTTTTTTTAAGAATTAAAATATTTATTTTAAGAACACAAATTCATGTTTTTTTTATACAATATTTAGCAGTTTGGCTAAATTACAGCTCTAGTTTCGCTGTTGTTTTCGCCTTCATCGAAATAGCCTCATTTTTTTTTCTTTTTTCTTTGGTTTTTTTTTCCTTTATTTGTTTTTCTACTTTTACTAAAATTACAATTACTGTAGAAAATCACATAATATTATATATTACTATTACAATAAATTAACCACTAATCATAAATTTATAATTTAATTTATAGATTGATACTTTAGTTTAAAAATAAAAATGAATTTTAAAAGTGAACATCAAAATGAGAATTTCTTTCGTGTAAAATTTCTTTTTTCTAATTCTGAAAAAAATTTATAGTTTAGAAATTTTAAATTGTTATAATAAGAAATTATCAGAGAAATATAATTTATGTAGACAATATAAAAGATTGACATGCTTAATTTATGTTATAAATATTATGTATTTAGATTAAATTTGATTTAATATAATGGCTTCTTAAAAAGTTGTAGAAAGTGATGTACTGCATTGCATATCTATAAATCAACATAATCTTACATTTGTTTCAAAGGTCATTTTTTAAGAAGCATTATTTTATGAAACCAATATTTTGTATTCCAATAAATTATAATTATTAAGATTTTTATATTCATTAAATGGTACAATCATCTAGACAAAAGCTAAAGGATAGAAAATTTTGAAAGCGTAGGTAAAGTGTAGTTGGAGATTTTTGAGATGGAAAGTAGTAAAAAAAAAAAACAAGAAAAAAATATTTTAGTTATCAACTAGTCATTAATAGCATGCATTATTTAACCAATATTACAAAATTTCACCAATTATATTTATCAAAATCTTACAATTATTAAAATGTGAAATTTGGATACATTAATTGAAAAGAAAATCTCGGCTGATTAAATTTGGTCAAATTGAAAATTAATAAGTCTCTAAAATCATGAGCTAAACAATTTTGATATGAAAAAAGTTAATAGCTAAAACATTTTAGTATTAAAAATTACAATAGATAAATTATCACTTAATTTAAATACTAACTCAAAATAAATAAATAAATAAAACTGAGATAAATTATCACTTAATTTAAATACTAACTCAAAATAAATAAATAAATATAACTGATTGAAATAATTTTGATGGTAATTATCATGATGGTGGTTAAGGACTTGGCAATTGTAAGATGCGAGTAAAATTTTCAATTTAAATAGAAAAATAAACTGAATCAAATTAGTTTAAAATTTTAGCTTTTTTTTTTAAAAAAAATTATTTATTTCAATTTAGTTTGATGTTGCTAATTAATTGTAAATAAAACCAAATAGACCGAAGTATATAACCAATCGAAATTAAATTTTGTTTAATAGAATTAAACCAAAAACTTATATTAATATTAAAAATATTTTACACGTATATGTTTAAAATGTGGTTCAAACTAATTAAATCAAATTAGTTTAATTCAACTCTCAATTTGATTTGATTAAGTTCAGATTTTTTAGAAAAAGTAATTTTTAATTTCTTTTATCCAATTTGATATATTTGCTCACCTTTAGTAATTGTAATGGTGGTGGAAATGGTAACGATAATATGGTGGTTGCTATGATGGTGTGTGTGTCTATATATAAGTATAACACCCCAAATTTCATAATTTATATTTTTCTTAAACTTCTATTTGTTTGAGTTATTAAAAAATAATTCATTGTGAGTTATTTGAATTTTTATTTAACTTGAGTATTTAAATGATATAAGAGTAATTTTATTAAGAATAATGTGTTTGGATATATGCATATATATAATTGGTACTATAGTTAATTTAATTTTAAGCAGAGTAAAATATTTTAAAATTAAAATTAAAATTTATTTAAGTACATGTGATATGAATTTTAAATAATTTAAGAAGTTTAAAATAATTATTTAATATATTTATTAGCATTTTAAAGATAAGCGCTTTTATATTAATAAAATTATTATTTTAATTAAAATTATATTGATTACTATAAATTAAGTTTAAAAAGTTATATTTGATAAATATCATATATTGAAGTATGAATTTAATTGAGGTTTTATGAAGTTTATGGAGAATTAATAAATGTTAATATGAATATATATAATTTAAGTAAGTCTAATATAACTTAAGTTCATGTTCAAGAGGTTTATTTAAATTTAAGATGAAGATAATATTTTATTTGAGTAAAATTCATGTATTTAATTCTAGAGAATTTAATTATGAAAAATTTAATTTACGTGACTAAAAATAAAAGAATAATTTTAAGAAATTTTATATGAAAATGATTTGATTATATTTATGAAGTTAATTATTATGCTGATGATTTAATAATAATAATAATAATAATAATTATTATTATTAATAAAAAAGATTAGTGTCTTGGTTGGCTCAAATGATCAACCAAGACCACATCTTGGTAAAAAACCAAGATGTGAACAGAGGAAAAAAGGGGGGAGCGGGACACTGTCCCATCCCACGCCGCCACCCATGAGAAAGAGAGACCAGGTGGCTGTCTGATCAGCCTAGTCTGGTCCGGAAATGCCACTAACGGCTATGGTAACACGTAAACCAGCGAAATATAGGGGCAGATTTTTCAAGAGGTCATATCTCCTTAGCCATAACTCCAAATTAAGTGATTCTAGTTGCTATGGAAAGGGCTCTTCACCAGCTTTCTATGGACACTTGATTCATCCAAAACCGAGGTTGGATGATGACACAAATATTGGTCAAAGTTTCAATCAAAACTCAAATTTTGGATAATTCAAAACAAATGGTAGCTCATGTGATGACGCCTTAAGTTTCTATGAACTCTTGGAAATATGGTGTCTGAGACAACATTGATCATTTTTTCAACTATTACCAGCAGTAAACTCTAGCCACTGTATGTAGCGGTTTCGGCGGCAGCTCTAACAAAGTCCGTGAGGCAGATCATGACAAATGTGCATCTTTTCTTTCCTGGTTGAGCTTGCTCTCTAAGCTTAGGATATTAATATATTATGATGGGATGGTGCCTTGGTTGAGCTTGTTCTCTAAGCTTAAGATATTAAAATGGTATGATATGATGAGATTATGAGCACCCTAGTCGAGCTTGCTCTTTAGGTGATGGTACATTGGAATAAGTGAATTAATTAGCGACCTTGGTTGAGATTGCTCTAT
Organism: Omphalea diandra; assembly: GCA_949677035.1. Taxonomy (NCBI): domain Eukaryota; kingdom Viridiplantae; phylum Streptophyta; class Magnoliopsida; order Malpighiales; family Euphorbiaceae; genus Omphalea; species Omphalea diandra. Next base: position 6,682 of record CATIWR010032840.1, on the reverse strand, counting down.
AGGTGCTAACCAATTTGGAATAAGAGAGTCTAATGGCTATTAGTATTAGAGTATAGGGTTCTACTCTTATTCTCATTCCATAAGTCTGACTACGATGATGAATTGTATATTTGCATATAAATGTATAATTCAATGTAAATATACAATTCAATGCTTGTACATTTGTTATGTATGATTCTTGTTAATGCATAGTGCATGCTCATATAGGAGGTTATGGAAGTACATAATATTACCTCACTCGCAAGACTGACAGACTCAATTAATTTTTCAAGTAGTAGCTAATTCAATAGATTATTTTTGATAGTCCCGCAGTCCTTCATATGCATGGACATATTATGTAATATTCATTCTTAACTTATTTAAATTATAGTACTCTACAGTTTAGAATAGTAAGACTTATAGATTGATAGATGTTATGAATTTTGTTATGTAAATCATGGTGGATATTATTTATTATCATTGTGAAACTTTAATAATCATTGATTAAAGATTAATTGATATTAAAATAGAATAGACTTGTTATGGATTTCAGTGGCTTTAAGTCTAACCTTTCCCTAGTGTCGATCATGGTCTAAGTGGTGTCGTGACACACACACACACACACACACACACACACACACACACACACACACACACACACACACACACACACACACACACACATATATATATATATATATATATATCATCCAATGCTGGTATATTTGCTATGTATGAATCTTATTAATACATAATGCATGTGCACCTAATATATTGTAGAAATATATAATATTACCTCACTCTTGAGACTGATAGTTTCAATTAATTTTTCAGGTAACAACTAATCTGATAAATTATTTTTTATAACCCCACAGTCCTTTATTTGCGTGAGCATAATATGTAATGTTCATTTCTAATTTAATTGAAATTCTACAACTCGATAGTTTGGCATAGTAAGATTTATATTGATAAATATTGTGGATTTAGATACTATATTTATTTTTGTCATGTTAGAATGGATTGTAGGAATAGAATCCATTTTTCTCAATATTTGATTAATGATGTTTACCATGAACTTTATTATACATGTAAATCATAGGGCATGTTATTTATTATCCTTGCAACCTAAATAAGTATTAACTGAATATTAGCTGAGAATAAAATAAAATAGACTTGCTACGGGTTTTGGAGGCCTTAAGCCTACCCATTCCCTAGTCACGATGTAAGTGGATTCATGACAAAGTTGGCATAATAGCCAAGTTTATAATTCCTAAAGCCCAGTGGAGTTTCTATTAAATACTATGGAGTTAGGATCCAATACATTCTTGTATGATTTCAATGTTTCTAGTTTCTACATTTACTGTTAGTGTGTTCGTTGGACGTCTATGAAGTGTTTGATACATAAGAGAAAATGAATTTGCAAGTGATGTTAATATTTTACAAAAAATGATAAGATTTTTGTTTTTATCTGATGGTGGCCATTGAGGTTCATAGAGTAAAAATGATGTTGAAAATAGTTTTTTTTTTAAAAAAAAATAGTTAGAAATGTTTTAAGGTTTTGAATTTAAATACATGTGTCCAAAAGTGATGAAGTACACATGTTCATCGAGTCTTACATTATTGAGTCATGCATCATTAGTCAAACATTATGTGTTAGTCATTGCATTAAGTTATGCTTGGTCCATCAATTTGGACACAGGGATGCCAGTACCAAAACAAATAAGAAATGTTTAAATCAATAAAATGATTTTTATTAAGTATTTGAAATTGAATTATTTTAAGTAACCCAAAATGGATTGGGTCAATTATAGATAGAGATAGTAGTATTTGTATACAAATATTTAGTATAGAGGAATTTTAGCATATTACAAAGGTATAGGGAGATAAGAATGGTAGCAAGTTTTACGCTCCAGATATTTGAAAATATTAAGTGGGACTAGAGCATAAAGACTCTTATGTTAGTGATTTGCATGGCTTATACTGAAATTTCGAGGATGATATTCTTTTTAAGGGTGAGAGAATTATAAAACTCCAAAATTTCATAATTTATATTTTTCTTAAAGTTATATTTGTTAGAGTTATTAAAATATATTTCATTGTTAGTTATTTGAATTTTTGATTTAATTTAAGTAGTTAAATGATATAATAGTAATTTTATTAAGAATAATGAGTTTGGATATATGTATATATATATAATTAGTACTATAGTTAATTTAATTTTAAGAAGAGTAAAATATTTTAAAATTTGATTTTAAATTTATTTAAGCACATGTCATTATAAATTTTAAATCATTTAAGATATTTACCATAATTATTTAATGGATATGTTAACATTTTAGAGATAATCGATTTGATATTAATAAAATTATCAATTTAATTAAAGTTATATTAATAATTACAAATTAAGATTAATAAGTTATATTTGATAAGTATCATATATTTAAGTATGAATTTAATGAGGTTTTATGAAATTTATGGAGGATTAATATATGTTAATATGAATAGATATAATTTAAGTAAGTCTAATATAAATTATGTTAAGTTCATGTTCAAGAGGTTTAATTCAATTTAAGATGAAGCTAATATTTTATTTGAGTAAAATTCATGTATTTAATTTTAGAGAATTAAATTATGAAAAATTTAATTTACATGGCTAATAAAAATGAATAATTTTAATAAATTATATAGGAAAATGATTTAATTATATTTATGAAGTTAAATATTGTGGCGGTTATTTAATAATAATAATAATAATAATAATAATAATTACTATTATTATTATTGTTAAAAAAAAAAGATTAGCACATCTTGGTAAAAAAACGAAGATGTGAATAGAGGAAAAAAGAGGGAGCGAGACACAGTCCCATCCTACACCACTACCCATGAGAGAGAGAGAGAGAGACTATGTGGTCATCCGGTCAGCCTAGTCTAGTCCGAAGATGCTAGTAATGGTGATGACAATGTGAAAACTAGTGAAATAGGGGCAGTTTTTTCAGGTGGCCATATCTCCTCAACTGTGCGTTCAAATTAACTCATTCTAGTTGCTATGGAAAAAGCTCTTCATTAGCTTTTTATGGAGGCCTGATTCATCCAAAATAGAGGTCGAATGGTGATGCAACAGTTGGTCAATGTTTCAATCAAAACTCAATTTTGTGTGATTTCGCATAACGATAGTTCATATGATGTCATTGTAAGTTTCTACAAACTCTTGAAAAGATGATTGATGAAATGATATTAGTCATTTTCCCAACAATCACCAATAGTAAACTCTAGACACTCTGAGTAGTTGTTCTGGTAGCAACTCAGACGAAGTCCGAGAGGCAAATTGAGACATAATGTGCTTCTTTTTGTCCTGGTCATAATTGTCTAATTGTTAAATTTTAGACACTCATATGAGAATTTATGAATTTTTATTGATTTTTCGATAGCTGTAATTTGGGTTTAAAACTATAAAATTATTATTTATTACATGTTTAATGGCATGAAAATAAACTAGATAGATATATAATGTTGTTAATTAATTAGTGGATGGGAAATTGGGGTTTAATGCTGATTTTAGATTAAATTTTGAGAATTAAGGGAGTTTATTTTAATTAGAGAAATTAATTAGAATTAATATAATTATTACGGATTATGGAATTTTTAAAATATTCTATGGAATTAAAAGAATAATTGTGAGAGTAACTAAGTTTGAGATTTAAATATGATTTCAGAAAATTATTGAATTGGAGGATTTCATTAGATTTAAGAAGATTAATAATAATTAATGATGATTATGGTGCTATTTAAGGATATTGTGATCAAATATAATTTTGAATTAAGTGATAAATATTAGAGAATTAGTTGTAATTAAGTGAAATTATTAGACTTGATTATAAAGGTTAAAAAAATTAATGAAAGTAAGTTGATTAATTAGTTAATGAATTGATACACACACACACATACACACACACACACACACACACTTGGTCTATTGGTTTTCTCTAATTATTTTGTTAATGTCTTAGGCTTAATAATGGTTTGAGAAAATTTTGAGTAATTAGCATTAAACAATATAATTTTTATATATTTAATTTATTTGTGAGAATTTAGATATATTTTTTGAAATTATTTAATTAATGTAATTGATTAGTTAATTGAAATATATTATTAATTATATGAGTATTGAATTTTATTGTTGGCTAATTGGAAAATAAATTAAATTAATTATTATTTTTATGAGTGTTTGTAATTGTTGAAATTATATGAAGGACTATATTGATAAATTGAGAATTATTAATTATTGGATTATGTAATGTGTTTGGTAAGGTGTATGAGAAATTTGAAGACTCGACTTGAATTGAATGATATTGAAATATATTTTAGAAGTGTTTTCACAGGAGATAGAATTGTTTTACTAAGGGTTATGTCCTGTTTTTTATGGGAGATGCTGCCAAAATTTCGTTAGAAATTTCAGTGAGAATTTAAATAGGGATTTAAGAAAAATAATAATCTTAGAAGTTAGGCTAGAGATAATATTCTATATTGATTCTAATGAATTAATTATATTTATTTATTTAGACTCTCATGCCACCAGTCTGCACAACTGAAAACATAGAAATATTTCAGGATATTCAACTTTTGTAAGTTAATATTATATTTTTATGGTATACCAGTAATTTTATAATTTCAACATTATCTATGACATGACTTTTTTAGTTTATTTATTTATTATTATTATTAATGTTGCATCATATGTTTATATGTGTGTAATGATTGTGGTATGATGTGATTGTGGATTGAGAGTATTAGCATATCATGCCACCTGATGTGTTACATCAGAATCGAGTGTGCACTAGTTTGATAAGATATAAGTAATTATCATGGAGTAATGCATTGATTCAGCTTGTTCTCTAGGCTTATGACATTAAAATATTATGAGATGATGATATTATGAACACTCTGGTCGAACTTACTCTCTAGGTGATGGTTCATTGGAATAAGTAAACTTATCAGTGATCGTAGTCGAGCTTGCTTTATGGGTGCTAATAAATTTAGAATAAAAAAGTCTAACGACTATTAGTATTTAAGTATAGGATTCTACTCTCATTCTCATTCGATATTCTTAGCTTTGTTGATATATATATAGATATATATTCCAATGCTTGTATATTTGCTATGTATGAATATTGTTAATGCATAATATGTGCTCACCTAATAGGTTATAGAAATATATAATATTACCTCACTTTCGAGACTGACAATCTCAATTAATTTTTTAGGTAACAACTAATTTGATAAATTATTTTTAGCTGCCCTATAGTCTTTTATCCACGTGGGCATAATATGGAATGTTCATTCCTAACTTATTGAAATTATGAAACTCAATAGTTTGGCATAGTAAGATTCATATATTGATAAATATTATGGATTGAAATACTATATTCATTTTTGTCATGTTAGCATGGATTGTAGGAATAGACTCCATTTTTCTCAATATTTGATTAATGATGTATACCATGAACTTTACTATACATGTAAATCATGGAGCATGTTATTTATTATCTTTACAACCTAAATAAGTATTAATTAAATATTAGCTAAGAATAAAATGGAATAGTCTTGCTACAGGTTTTGGAGGCCTTAAGACTATTCCCTAGTGTTTGTCATGGTCTAAGTGGAGTAGTGTCAAACTTGGTATTAGAGCCAAATTTAGAATTCATAAAGCCTAGTGTAGTTTATGTAAGTATTGCGGAGGTAGGATACAATATGTCCTTGTATGCTTTCATTATTTCTACTATTTGTGTTTATCGTTAGTGTGTTCGTTAGACATTTGTGAGGTATCTGATCCATAAGGGAATTTAAAATGAATTTGCAAGTGATGTTAATATTTTAAAAAAACGATAAGAGTTTTGTTTTTATCTGATGGTGGCTATTGAGGTTGATAGAGTAAAAATGATGCTGAAAATAGCTTTTCTTTTTTTTTAAAAAAAAAGAGTTTGAAACGTTTTAAGGTTTTTGAATTTAAGTACCTGCGTCTAGAAGTGATGAAGTCCACATGTACATCGAGTCTTACAATGTTAAGTCATGCATCCTTGGTCAAGTATCTTGTGTCAGTCATTGCATTTAGTCATACTTGGTCCATCAATTTGGGCACAAGGATGAGAGTTCCAAAACAAATAAGAAATGTTTAAATCAATAAAATGATTTTTGTTAAGTATTTGAAATTGAATTATTTTGAGTAACCAAAATGGATTGGATCAATTATAGATCTAGATAGTGGTATTTGTATACAAATATTTTGTATACAAATATTTTGTATAAATGAATCTTAGCAGAGTACAAAGGTATGAGGAGATAAAAATGGTAGCAAGTTTTACGCTCCAAATGTTTTATCATATTAAGTGGGACTAGAGCATAAAGACTACTATGTTAGTGACTTGCATGGATTATCCTAAAATTTCGAGGATAAATTTTTTTAAGGGTGGGAGAATTATAACACCCCAAAATTTCAGAATTTATGTTTTTCTTAAAGTTATATTTGTTAGAGTTATAAAAATATATTTCATTGAGTTATTTGAATTTTTTTATTTAATTTAAGTATTTAAATGATATAAGAGTAATTTTATTAAGAATAGTGAGTTTGAATATATATATATATATATATATATATATATATATATATATATATATATATATATATATATATATATATATATATATA
>CATIWR010032815.1:0-53106 GCA_949677035.1 Omphalea diandra | reverse complement strand
CACCTATGCCTGCAAGTCCATTTTGAAGAGGAAACTAGTAAATAAGAGTGATAGAGAAGATATTAAGAGAGAGGTTCTGATTATGCAGCATTTGTCTGGGCAACCAAACATTGTGGAGTTTAGGGGTGCTTATGAGGATAGGTATTCTGTTCATGTTGTGATGGAACTTTGTGCTGGGGGGGAGCTTTTTGATCGAATTATTGCTAGGGGGCATTATTCAGAGAAGGATGCTGCTAGGATTTGCAAAGATATTGTCAATGTGGTTCATGCTTGCCATTTTATGGGAGTGATGCACCGTGATCTCAAGCCAGAGAATTTCTTGCTAGCTAGTAAGGACGAGGGAGCCATGTTGAAGGCCACAGATTTTGGATTGTCTGTGTTCATTGAGGAAGGTTAATTTTTCAATCCTCTTTATCTTTATTCGTTGTATTATATATTAGTTAATATTAAATGAAATACTAATGTTGCTTAGTTGTTTGAGAATGGATGTGATACCAGTAACATTGCATCACTATTGTGCTTTTCAATGTTTTAAAATTTGGGCATTCTGTTGCATAAGATTGTAGGAATCATTTTCCAATGATTTCAGAAAGTAAAAGAAACAGTTTAATTCAGTCTGGAGTGATTCATTGGGATATTTTTTAATTAGAATAATTTTGAGCAAATTGAGAATGGTGGCGAGACATGGTTCTTAACCCAACACTTTCTAGCTAGTTTCCTTGTTTGCGAAATTTATTAGTTTACAGATCAGGTATTCACAAACAAGCAACTAGCTAGAAGGTGTTTGGTTAGGAACTGTCTAGTGTTGTTTTGCTGTGAAGCAATCATATATAAGGTAAAACTAACAGAAAATGTTATGAACAATTGATTTTGAGAAATGCGATAAGTTGTCATGTGCAAACAATTGAGGCTAAGTTGTGTATAAATGTTTCTTCTTTTAAACTGTCTTTGAGTCATGTTGTTTTGATTGGCTTTTGGATATCTTGCATTGTTTGTGTAATTTAACCACAAGTGCTTATGATATTTTGACTGATGTTCTCCAAAATATTTTTCAGGGAAAATATACCGTGACATAGTAGGTAGTGCTTATTATGTTGCTCCAGAAGTATTAAGGCGTAGTTATGGAAAGGAAATAGATGTTTGGAGTGCAGGAGTTATTTTATATATTCTACTTAGTGGTGTACCTCCATTTTGGGCTGGTAAAGACAAAATTTATGTAGTTATTTTTGCCAAATTGTTCCTTTTGTTTTAGGGTTCTTGTTAGCTAATTCTAGATGTCTGCATAGATTGATGAGATCTATCATTATGTATTGCAGAAACTGAAAAAGGAATATTTGATGCCATTCTTAAAGGAGATATTGATTTTGAAAGTAATCCATGGCCATCAATATCCGAGAGTGCCAAAGATCTGGTCAGGAGGATGCTGGCTCAGGACCCAAAAAAGCGAATCACTTCTTCACAAGTTCTTGGTACAAACTGCCTTTTTTCTTTTGACCTTCTTTAAACTGCTATTTTTTCTTTTCTTTAGTCATGAGATCTTTGTTTAATTCTTGTTGGATCTTTTCCTTGGAAAAGAAAATTGTTCGAAGTTTTTTAATATGACCTACATTTGAATGTTGTGCACGGTTTTTAGGAGTGGTGTAGTTATGGAACCAAATATCACTTCTTTTGTTGACTTTTCTGGTCTATATTAGGCCTTTGTGTTAGGTATACTTGCTTGGGGCTAACATATGTTACTCTGAGTGGTTAGACCATCCATGGATTAAAGATGGAGGTGCCGCATCAGACAAGCCAATAGACAGTGCAGTTCTCTCTAGAATGAAGCAATTCAGGGCAATGAATAAGCTCAAGAAGCTCGCACTAAACGTAAAAATCTTTATATTGTTTAGTAGTCCCAGTCCTCTCTTTGAATAATTGCTATGGTAAAAAAATCTTTAAGTTGACATGGGTGAATACCCTTTTTTGTCTATGCATTTAATTATTAAATCATTATAGCACTTGATTTAGCAGGGTTATTGCGTGCATGCATTTTTGTTCTGCATGTCTAAGTTTCATTTTAAATGTTTGCCTACATGCCTATATGACCATAAGCCTGCTGCAATTTAAGTCCCTAACAACAGTACCTTAAGAATGTTTTATACTCGTTTTCATTGTTAAGAAAAGGAATTTTGATCAGTTAGTCATCAGGTGTTATATCTTCAAAGGGCTGCATTGCATTTCTGTTGCCCACTGCTGGATATATGTAGAAAACAGTTAAACTTCAGTGTTCCTGAAGCTTTAGATTTTCAAATATTTTTATTGAATTTTCCTCCACTGGTGTCTTAGTTGGAATTACATTACTTCAACAGGATTTTCTTTATACGAACAGAGTCAACGGAAAAAACAAAATTTTCCAAGTGTGAGTTGAGTGAGCATTGATGATATTTCATTCCATGTTCTTTTTATTATATTTGCTTCCCTTTTAAAATCTCCTAGGTCATTGCGAACAATCTCTCTGAAGAAGAAATTAAAGGTCTTAAAGCAATGTTCTCAAACATGGACACTGACAATAGTGGAACAATCACCTATGAAGAACTGAAGACTGGGTTGGCTCGACTTGGGTCAACACTCTCAGAAACTGAAGTTCAACAACTCCTGGAAGCAGTAAGTAATAAATCACTAATGGGCCCTAACCCAGCCCTGTTATTCATCTTGCATTTAATGCTCAAACAAGTATTGGTATTATTCATATATTATTTCAGGCTGATGTGGATGGAAATGGAACAATTGACTACATTGAGTTTATCTCTGCGACAATGCATAGACACAGACTGGAAAGGGATGAGCATCTATACAAAGCATTCCAGTACTTTGATAAGGATAGCAGTGGGTGAGTTTTCACTCTTCCTGTATTTATAGTGGCCAGCTTTTCTGTAAATTATTGATTTAGAGCTTGATTACTAATGTTTGACATATTAAGTAAGAAATGAGCTTGTATAATTTTAGTTTCTCACCCTCATTGGGTTCATAAAAGCAACTATTGACTATATCAGAAATGTCTGGAAGAAAACAACCTTTTTTTTTAAAAATTTTATTTCTTTGTACACTGCAACATTGAAGTGACATTTTGCAAGTTATTTTCTCCATCTTACACTTGATTAATTAGGTTAAGTAACTTTAATTCCTTGGAAGCTCAGTTTTTCAGCATCTTGTATTGCTTTATAGATAAATCAGTTCAGGAAAATTTCATCCTCATAAATTTTATTACAGGTATATAACAAGAGATGAGTTAGAGTCTGCCATGAAGGAGTATGAGATGGGTGATGAAGCCACTATTAAAGAAATAATATCAGAGGTGGATACAGATAATGTAAGTGATCAGTATATTAAACTTTTGAAACTCGTAGTGTCAATATTCATGCTAATATCTTGGAATGGACAGGATGGGAGAATCAACTATGAAGAATTCTGTGCAATGATGAGAAGTGGAGTGCGACAATCAGAAAAACTTTTTTAGTTATAGGCACATGACTTGATCTGCTGTTTAATGAGTGAGTAAAAGTGCAGTGGGGAAATGTTGCCAAGAGATGAGAAGTATGACAATCAAATTCCCATCTTGAATTCATGGGGGTGGGGGGCAGTTTGACTGCGAGTTTAGATAGCTTGGACCTGCAGTATAATGTTTGTGTATATGTATTTTCTCGTCTCTTCCATTTTCCAGGTTCTTTTTTTTTTTTCACTTCTTTTTTTCATTTTAACCTGATTCTTTGGTATGAATTTTGATCAAACAATGTTTTGAGCTAGACATGTGATGGATGATGAATGAATTAGATATTTACTTTGGAGGTGTTTACTACGTTTCTTTAAATGACATCTGGATATCTCCATGCCGCGACTTTCACAGCATAGCTGGTGGCATCATGCTGTAGAGCAGGCAATTGAATTTCTTTGGCAGATATACCCTCATTTCATTCTAACATCATGCTGCATGAGAAGGGAGGAAAAGCAATTTTTCATTTGTTAGTTAATGGATTAAGGGATCTCTCATTTCCAACCTCTTTTGGTGCTATGAATTGTTTGTGGCATGAAATTGATAATGTAATGTGATTTATCTATTTAAGACCAAGGGAGGTCTTCTATAGGCGTTGGGTTGAGCCCTGTAACCCCTCTCACTTGAGCTTAGAACCAGTAATGCAGAGCAAGAATTTGAGTAGGAAATAAGATTCAAGAAGTTGACTCGTGATGTCATTTCGTTCCAAACAATAAAGAAAAATGCTTTATGTTGAGTTTTTGGCCTAATATGATCCATTTCAAAGCTTGAATAATAACAATAACGTGTCCATTATCATGTGAAGCCAATCAATAATATTGGGTCTTTTTCTTAGCAGAATTAACCTCATTAACGACAACTTACCATATGAACGAAATGTAATCAAAGCACCCCCCACTTGCAATCTTTTTTAAAGCTAAATGGAATAACACTAGTATACGTTAATATTAGTTTAATCTAAATTAGAAAGCCATTGAATAAAAAGAGGTAATTGCGTGACTCCTTTCTCCCTCGTCAACTCTTTTTTCCGAGGAACACAAAAGATGACTAAATTAAAGCAACTTAACTAGGCAGCCTTAGAATCATCAAAAGACTAATTTGCCCTTCCAATCTTGGTTGATCTGCGACTCAATGAAGGTTTAATCGTCTATCTATGGACTAATAAACTAAAGAATGCTTATATGGGTGACCATAGTTTGAAACTGTAAGGATGGTATCCAAGATTTTAGCCTCATATTCTCCTGACGCAAATTGCATTAGAGACAACCGTTTGGGTCACCTTTCCAGGCGAGGTTGGTTTTTATATATATTGCAACCCACTAGACATTGTGTTATGTTGCACGTGTGCACTCAATTTCTTTATATCTGGGAAATGGGGTCTTGGACTCTCTAGTCAAGACAGACAGCCAGCAAATATCTGTTAATTATCTTTCTTCATTTCATGCAATTGGTAACTAGGGCACATCTCCTAATCATATAGGCCTGCATGTGGTTCATAATTTAGCTCATTACAAGTGAGCAAATCATCTTCAATAGGGACATTACTGTCATTCAGGACCGGGAGTGCCCTTTGGATTAGAAATTGGTGATGCCTATGTTTGTGATATCATTTGCAGTCACAGCCGTGGAAGGTATGCCAATAATAAAAAATTGGGTAAAGCCAAATAGTCCAAGGCAAGGAAGGGACACCAAATTCTTTTCCAAGACACTAATTCAGACAATGGCTGCAAGATTACCATACAGAGATATTTATTTTTGTTGAATGCTGATTATATTACTATCAGGCAGGAAATATCTACTAAATGAGAGAGTAGTTACCTCTTACCTCTATATTACTTCTTTATTCGGAAAGAAGTGCACTTCACCTATTAAATTTTCCTTGATCTCTTAAACGGCTATTACCATGATGACATCAATTGAAAGAAAATTAAAAATGAATCAGTTGTTGTCCCATTATGGGACCTTGTTTTGTTTGTCTCATTTCGCAGCAAGCGACCTGGTTGTTCTGTAGCAAAGTATTGTATTGATATATATTACGTACTATCTAATAATATAAGCAGTGTGCCTCGGATGCCCCTTGAGCTTGCTTAAAAATGGGGTATGGTCACACCACTTATATATATATATATATAACAATTGTTTTAACATCATCATTACAAACTGTTCCCAATAAAACAAGAGATGGTTATGACACTACTAACAATGCACAGTCTCAAGCAGCTGAGAGGAAATCAACCAGAGGAACTTTTTCGAAATGGGGGAAGAAAATGGATATTGCATAAGTTATTAGATAGCCTAAAGGAATGATTTTACTCTTGATGGCTTTGCTTTTGTTAGATAAAAAAGAAAAGCACTAAAACCATAAAGGTCATCACTATATATGTTGAATTGGATGAATAAAACAAGAAAAATGTAATACAAAGGAAAAAAAACAAGAAGTCGTAGGAGGGGCTAAGGAGAGTGAGAAATGCACGTGGGGTTGCATGCCTCACTCCTCGCCGCTCTCTTTTGCTTTAACAAAAACTGAAACAGAAAATCAAAAACACAAATTACATAAATTCTCCGTGGACGCCTCATCAACTTGTCTTTTAACTCATCATTTTTTTTCCCCTTTTGAAATTGATGTAGTTGAAAAATCTTTAGCCTGCTTTCGGCTTATAAAACAACTAGTCTTGCTTATATATATAGGTTTTGCTTTGAAAGTTCAGCAACTGAAGAGTCCAACTTCAATTTGTAGTTTTGATTTCAAATGTTCATTTCTTTTCCTTATTTTGATCTTAGAAGCATTTCCTTGAGGTTTTGATTAGTGGATCTTGACCATAGTCTTTGATATGTCTGTTCTAATATTCTATTTTAAAGATAGGAGCTTTAGTGTTTTGATCAATGGTGGAGCTTCAATCCCGTGCTAGTTTGGTCAATGCCTCTGCATTGTGCTCTATAGAGCAAGAAGTGAAAGGTGAGGGTACTGTCAATCTCACTGCAGAGATATCAACACAGTTGCAAAGGGAAAGAGAGAAGAATACACAACTTATGGAGAGAATATCAGTACTCGAGGCTCAAATACAAGAAAGGGACAAAGAATCATTTATCCTTCATGGTCAAGTATGCTCTAGCCCATTTTATATTTTGTATTTTGTATAGTATACATTACTGGTGTTTCATTTTCTGTTCATTTTGATACCATCACTGTTGTTTAAGTTAAGCTTACCAAATGGCTAATTTTGTAGACGGATATGTTAATCTCATCGCACCTGTGAGTGTCTGATTTGTGGATATATTCTGGTTTCAACTGAAAAAGTAGAGCTTTTTTTTCCTGCTACGTTTTGTTCTACTCACTATATTTCATGCTCACCTCAGATGTCTTGGCTCAATAAGCCAATGATTTCCACTGAAGAACGTTGCTAGTGAAATATGATACCATTAAACTTCTGCCAATGTTCATTTGCACATCCAAAAAGTTATAAACTTTTGGAAACATGCATAACAATCTTTCTGATTAGAAATTACTTCAGCCATCAATAGTACCTGCAGACTTACAAAACATTGATTGAATCAGCTTTTTTGTGTTCCTCTGGATGTTTCAATCTTCTGATGACTTTCAGGCCATGTTGATATGGAAGTGAATTTAATTGTCTTTTCTTAAGATTTTTAAAAAATGAAGGCTTGACCTTAGACAGATTCCTTTCTTGACCATTTTACACCATCCATTATGCTAGCTATTATTATGTTATCTCTCAGGGCAGTTGTCTCAATGCAATGGATGGAAGTCTCAAGAATTTTAAAAGACAGAAAATAGGAGCAATTCATAATGGTACTGAAGAAAGAAATGTTGCCATTGGTGAAATAGTAGTAGAGGTGAAGCATGTCAGTCAATGCAGTCCACCGAAAAAAGATGCAAATGTAGAGGACCGATTAGTTAATTGGATAAGCATGGATGAAACTCAGTTTTTACATAACGGTAAACTGAAAGATTATAAGTTAACTGCAGATTTTGATGATACAGAATATAGTGATGAAGAAGATGACTGTGAAGAAGTTGATGCTCACAATTACACCAAAATTGAAAAACCTAGTGAGATTGCCAATCGATTAAATGCACATCATCAGCATCAAAGTGGAGTTGATGAGGGAACAAAAATACCTAGTCTGGGAAGTTTCTTTGCTGGGCAGTGTGAGCCAACATTTCCACTTTTAAACCAAGAAAAAATTACTGATCGGAAGAAAAATTCCACGCAACCTGATACTGAGCAAACCAGCAAAAAGAGGGGTATCTTGAAACAAGATGCGAAGGGAACAGATATCGGAGTTCACAAGGCACCAGCGGACGATTCTGTTTCTAAAGACATGTAATAGAGGACATGCAAACTTTTCATCTGTCCGAAAGCCTCCGAAGGTTGCTTTCTGCCCAAAGGAAGTAAAAATGATACTAGATTCAGAGACACTTTTGCTGAAAAATGCTCAATCACACACCATTAGGAAGATTATAGTGTCTGCATCGCTTGGCATAAGGCATGGCTGCTATGATATGTATGAATTAGACTTCAATCAATTCAGCATTGTGAGTAAAGGAGAACCATACATCTCAGCAGACGATCCGGGGGTAAGCAATTAAATCGTGATGCATTCCTTGTTCTTTCTGTTTTTATTTACAAATATAAGTAGGCGACTAAAATGACTGATAAACAGGAGCATGTACTCTATAAGAATCCAGGCGTCCGGAGGAAAATATTTTTTCCTAATGGGCAGAACCCAACGTTATGTCCTCTTCAGATACTTGAAGAGGAGAAGTCTATGCGTCCATCTGATCCAAGTTGCCCATCTTGTTTATTTCTGTGCATTAAGTATGGTGGAAGAAGTTGAAATCTTCCCCAAAATGAGTGAGTACACCTACTGCAGTTTTTCCCAGTTCCTGTTACAATATATCCATATCCATCCTATAATTCTCATTCTTATTTTATCCTGAAACCACATGCAGTCATGCATAACAAATTTACTCTCAGGATTGCATTTCTATTTTCATATGAGTACAAAACCAGAAAAAAAAGGCAAGGAAAAAAACCAGGCTTGAGCAAACTCCATGATTCCTCGATGACAGACCGCTGACTGCAACACTAACACAGAATTTTTCAGTAAATTGACTTGATTAGATCTAGAAACGTCTACAGCTGGTATAGATCTTTCAAGATTAAGGCCACCCTTTTTAAGTCAAGACCTCATAACTCTGCATGTAACATCATCTACAATCCAATTCTATACTCTGTTAGCATTAGAAAAAGATGCTTGATAAGTATGATGTTTTCTTGCATTCCATCCATTGCTTGCGAGGTCCATTTTCCATTCCAGTCTCTAATAGCATTATGAATATGTTGGCATCTGTATTATCCCTATTGCTTCTATACATAAAGCTTAAGATTACGTTCTAAAACCACCTTACAAGTGCTAGTGCTTGTATCTTAATGATCGACAGCAAGAATGAGGAAACATGTTTTTTGAGTTGGAATTTTTAAGCATGCCCTTCTAACCTCAATCATAGTAAAAACTTTTCAGATATGTCAGGCAGCGCATTTTGGGCAGTCATGTGCCGAATGGCGAGGATAGTCCATATCCGCAGTGGAAGCTTCTTCTTTAAGGCTTTGGGAATCACACTCTTGTTCATGGCTGGTTTTCCAGATGACTCAGTTCAAAGGGAAACCAAATACCGGAACTTATACGTGCTGCAGAAGTATTGCAGGTAGATGACCTAAAAGATTTTAGGATATGTAGATTTATAGAATTCAGGAATAGAGTAAGACGCATAGATTGGGCCGAATGCCTCTTAAAAATGCCCCATCAGGTTATCATTCTGGAGTCATTATCATTGTACTGATGGTCTTTTGAATATATCCTGATACACTTGATTTGTGTGTTTAGTGTGCTGTAACAAAGGGTTAACATGGTGAACAAGAATTTATACCTGCTGCAAAATATTATTGGTTTTGCTACTAAAGCATGGCACCGAGCGTGCTTTTAGAATGGAACAAGAATATAGATGACCCTGCAATGCATTTTCAGCTTCTGCTTTGAAGCATTATATATAGCAGGATATAATATCCTAATCAGCTTTGTACCATTGGATGAGATGTTAATGCACAATTTAAGTTTAACATTTGTTTGATCCTTAGAAGTTGACTCTTCTTGATCCAATAAGAAAAGTGAGACAAAAACTTTATCTGTTAATGACGTCTGATTCTGTGCAGTGATCTTTCTATTTCTTGTTTTTCTCTTGGTCTTCACTCATACCATTACCAGTAGAGTCGCTAATTTCTTACCGCAGGACAGATGAGGATGCTCAAGGAGGGGAATTATTTCTACCTCATCCAATGACATACGATACCGTAAGATCACAACTTCAGAATTGTACATCCAGTGCTTCTCTCTTTGAATTTTGAATGTCCAACAAATCTTGCACTATATGTGCCTTTTTCTTTTTTCTTTCTTTTCCCTTTAATGGCTTTAATTCAATTGATTCAGCTGAAATAATTGCAAGCTAAAGATCAATTATTATTGACATATCCCTTACCAAAATTGCATGGTAAAACGTCTTTTTTTCTCGGCTGATGGTCTCATTTACGAACTAAAACAAGTTTTATTTTGCTACTTGTTCTGTCAGCAGTCCAGTCCAGTCTCTCAGAAGTTAACTGGCAGTACAATTTCATCTAGATTGAAGGGCAAGAAACAACCAAACTCCGCGAGTAAACTTCATAATCTGCCGAGATCTTCTGTTCATCAGTCTGTACCATCAAGCATTGTATCTTCCACCCAGTTTGGTTTTATGGGCAATACCTCAATTCAAACTCAGGCAATGGCATCATTCCAGTCCATACCATCTCATACTTTACCAGACATCCTACAAGTCCCTCATCAAGTAATGAACAGTTCCAATGCCAATGTCTCTTACCATAATCAAACCCCATATCATATGATTCCAGCCACATCCACCAAATGCTTTCTGGCCTATGCTCTATTAGTCTGCACCAAATGCATTTCCTCCTAGTCCTTATGCCTTTACATATGGTTATCAACCTTTTCCATGCACTGCAAATTGCATCTCCATGCACCCTTAGGGTTATTACAGTCATCCCTCCTATACATTTAGTTCCCAAAATGGCAGAAAGGAATTGGAAAAAAGGTGTGACCTTGGTTGAATCAGATAGCAGCTCCAGCAGTACAGAGCTAAAAGAGGCAATAGCCAGCTGCAAATAATGGACTAGCAGCTACATAAACGTCTTCCTGTTTCATGTAAATTATCGCAGCTGGAAAAGAATCCTAGCAGAGAAGGTTCACTATAATGCACTTTTTAAGCCCCTCCTACATTGCTGGTATGTAAGCTCCAAGTTCACGTCCAGTATAATTCTTATCCAGTTATATATACTTTTTAGGCATGTTCTCTTTGGCCATGACATCCCTGAACTATACACATAAATCTAATTTGTATCTTGTGAATAATTAGATGATCATGTTCCCTTCTAATTATTCACTTGATAAAGATAATCAAGAATCCAGTTATATTTCGTCTTATCAATAATTATGGATATTTATATACCTCACAAATCATGTTTTGCTCTTTGGATCATAGTATGAAAACTTGAATACAACTCAACACAGCACTACATGGAACCATTCTAAAATTCTCAGGAAACCGAATATCTGCTTTTCATCTCCCAAGTTATACTTTTGGCAGTAACATAGAAGCGTTATGGAAAGTTTACTAGTAAAACGAGTTTCAGACTAATCCATCTTTTTAATCAAATTATTAGCCCAAAACTTGTAAATGGTTAAATGCTTGAGAAAGTTCAATTAGTTATGACTGATAGAAATTTTATTCAGGAGTTCTAAATTACAATTAATAAATTATAATAATCTTTTTTTATTTTTATATTCTGAAATCGTTACATATAATTTTTATAATATATATGCATTTTTTGAGGTCCAAAATAATATATAAAAAATTAAAGTACAGAAATTTTTAGTATGCCAAAATTAAAGACTAGAAATTTCCATAAATTAATTATTATATCTCTGAATTTTTTAAAAAATTTTAAAGTGTCAATTGACCTCTTAGCTTCCCCATAGCTCTATGATAAATAAAAAAAAAAAAAAAAAAACTGATATCATTTCTCCTTCCACTCGCTATAGTCAGTCTCTTACTTTCTCTTTTGGCATTTCCGGAAGGACCACCACTCCTCTTTTATACACTCTACGTCTTTGTCTCAACTACATTATTTATCACATATTACCTAGCAAATGCATACGACATAAACATTCATGAATTTGAATTTGCATAGAGAAGGGAATCTTGTCATTTCTCTTTTGCAACTTGTATTTATTCTTGTAAATGTCATGCAGCATGACCCTTTCATTTAAATACAATAATGGCTTAAAATGATTCAGTGCCTGTATACTTGGCATTTTATTATGCAAATGCAAAATAATAATTTATTTAATTAAATGACAGATTCAAAGTTATTGATTATTATTATCTTTCATTTATCCACTTATTGAGGTGGGGACTCTTCCATAAATAAATATTCAGCCATCATGGTGACCTCATGAGGGAAAAGATTAAAGGCATGAATTATTAATAAAATATCGTCATTGGAATAAATACATCATACACCCTCCATCCATCCATACATACATGTGAACATCCCCTATACCAACATCAGAAGCAGCAAGCGAAGCGAATCTAGGTAGTTCGAATAGAAAACAGTGCAAGTAATCAACATAGTCACCACTCACTAGCAAGCACTAACAAGAAGTGCCCAATTCCAAAGAACACAATCCATCTTATTCTTCAACTCTTTTTACTCTCTTCTCCCTCACATAAACAAACAAGAAAAGTTGAGCTATATAGACCAAGTACCTAAATATATCTTCTAATGGAGCTTGTTAGCAACATTGCACTGCTTTCTGATCTCGCCCTTGTTACCAGTAAGAGGGTTGTTCTCAGAAAGAATGGTGATAGCCCTAGCAAATTCCTTAAAAAAGTAATCTTGGCTCTTGGCCATTTTCTTTACGTAAGGCTTTGTCCTCTTGTCATTGGCTAGTTGGTGGTCCACGATCAACAAGCCCTTGTTGTCCAATATGTTTCTGTAGTAGTTGTTGTCCAGTACCATAGGTGTTCCACGGTCATTTCTCACGTACTGCACAGCCTTAGGGTCTGGGATTGCATCAGGGCACTTGTAGAGCATGTGCTCAACGTGGTCTGGGTTCAGTACTGGGTCAACCTCTGGATAGAGTCGGTGCACCAGCTTCACACAGTGTGTTCTGCCCACGCTATGAGCTCCTGTTGGACCAAAATAAATAAAACAAGATTGTTGTTAATGGTTAATTAAAACACTAGAATTGGTGTCTACTTGCATGTGAGATACGTGTGGCTCATATAATTAACATACCTAGCAAGGCAACAATACCAGGGGTATCAATACCCATGGCGGCAAACCTCTCAAGAACAACAGAAATACTTTCATTGTGGTCTGGTAGGAACTGCTCAACCACATCTGCTCTGCTCTTCCTGCCATCTCTTCTTCCTGTTTTTAGAGGGATGTAAGGGCCTCCTAACTGAAAAAGAAAGAAACACAGTTTTTTGGTGACATTGAAGCCAAAGAAATAAATAAATAAATAAAAATATATATATATAATTAAAAAACACCAACATCATTACAATTATTCCAAAAAAGATAGTTCTAGCAGTAACTTGCTAATCTTGTTAAAAATGCAATAAAAAGAAAAGAAAGAGCAAAGAAACAAAACAACTTCAAATGCAGGGTCTAAAACCCAGTACTATTCAGTCAGAGAAACCTGAAACAGAATATTTCTGAAAGTGAAGAGTCAAATTGAATACAGTTTTTGGGGTAAAAATTATAAATATGCTAACTTCCAGATCTATTACCAAAATGAGGGGAAAAAAGTTTTTTTTTTTTTAAAAAAAGAAATTCCATTGGAGAATTAACGTAAACAAGGGCTAAAAGGACAGGGAAGGTACCGAAACAATGCCATCTCTAGCAGAGAGGACAAGGATATCTGCACAGGAAACAACTCCAGGACATTCCCTTTCTACAGCTTCTTTGATATTGTCAAGGTATCTAAAGTTCCTAAGACCAAAGCTCCTGTCTGTCTCCTTCTCAGACAAGGTCCTCCTTGTGGAGTCCAGCAGCAGTGAAGCATCACATGACTACCCAAGAAAACAAAACACATATTATCATCAGCAAGAACTGAAAAAAAGCTTTAACTGGTAAAGAGACAGAGAAAAAAATGATAATGAATGTACCTGAACAGCACAGTCATGGAAGATGTTTCTTAGCCATGAAAATGCAGTGTTTTTGTGTCTCTTGTAGAGAAGCTTGACTTGTTCTCTAACAATGGCTTCAGCTTGAGGGCAGGTATCCTTGTAAAAGTTCATAACAAGACCTGGATCTTCCTCATCCTGTGCAAAAGCTGGTCTCAAGGACACAGCGGAGAAAGATAACAGAACGAAGAAGAAAAGAGCTTTGCCACTCATCCTCTATCTAGTACACTCAATACTCTCACTAAGGCCACTGACCCTTGCTTTCGGGCTCAGTTGGGTGCTTCTTAAATAATGGAAAGGAGGTTCACTTGTCAATATGCTATAAGCAAGTTGTTGCAATTAAACTTTAATGAATACCATTTAATCTTAACAGCTCTAAAAAAAAAAAAAAAATTTCTAATATCGCTGTTTTAAACATTTTAATGCAAACCCACTCTGCATTTACTGCTTGTATAGAAAATTTGGAACCCACGTGAAGTTATTGATAGAAATTGCTGAAATCAGAACCCTTACTATTTCTGTCTACCATAGTTTGTACTTTGGTAACGTATGATGCAGGATGTAACCAGTTTAAAACTAATGGTTGTTGCCTCTTTGGTCTGGATTTAGTTACCCAATTGTGTATATTTTATGAAATTGAGATCTCGAGGTAAGCATGCTATAGATTTCATCATGTACACTATATTGTACGCAACGCATGATAAAATGTTAATTTAATCAAGACTGATTCAATAACGCCCACCATGTCTGTATCCCATCACTTTTACTTTTTATTTTCTCATTATCTTGTTAAGGAGATTTTCAATTTCTAATTGGGATTAGGAAATCTTATTTTAAAAACTCATCTGTTAATTTTCTAGCAAAAGGACAGACAGAAAAGAATGGTGGGGTGGCAGTGGCATTGATGATAAAGAATACAGATAGTGATTAAATGATTTGTGTTGTAGGGGTATGTATTTGGT
Organism: Omphalea diandra; assembly: GCA_949677035.1. Classification (NCBI taxonomy): domain Eukaryota; kingdom Viridiplantae; phylum Streptophyta; class Magnoliopsida; order Malpighiales; family Euphorbiaceae; genus Omphalea; species Omphalea diandra. Next base: position 38,288 of record CATIWR010032815.1, on the reverse strand, counting down.
TAAATTAGGAAAGTAGCAGTTCTTAATTTTACACTTTTTTCTTTAAATCCTTTGCTTAACTTGCACAGTATATTATCTTTCTGCAAGCAAAAGTGAATCTATCAAATCCTGCAATTATATTTAAATGTTAATAGTGTCATTGATTACTTCTTCAAGCTTCCAAAAGAAGTTGAAAACAATAATCTAATCTATGATGGGAACTTTGCTTAGCGATGTTGATCATTCATAAAGCCAGCGCGCATTCTACTAATTATAGTAGATGATGTGCCATGTGAATATGAATTGACGTTTATGGACAATATAGCTTTTGATAATATTTGGTGGCACTTTTATAACTCTGGCCATCCTCTAAAATTTATCTTTTTACTATTTTTTTCAGCCTGTATTTTGATGAAAATTAGACCAACCATTTAAATTTATTAATTTTTTTTTTGTGATGCCTTTCACTTTTCAAGTAAATTTATTCGTGTCTATCTTCAAATTTGAATTTCTATCGTTTTTAGAAATTTTACAATTTTAATATCTACCATAGAAATTTCTATTTTGGTAATCATTTTAATTATTTTTAATATTTTATTTTCAAATTTGGCTTTGTAAACAATATTATAAACATAAAAATTTTATTTTTTTATTAAATTAATTCATACTTAGTGTAGCATTCAATATATATTGTATCTTAATGAATTTTAGATACAGTTTCAATGATTAATAAAATTTTTAAAGAGAGTATCTTTTTTTTTCCTTAAAATTTGGATATTTTTTGTTAAAATAATAAATTTTTTATGCTGATAATTCTTATATCCATGCATAAATCAATAAATTTATAAAAAAAAATATATTTAATTTTTCACACATTTTTCTTTAACAAACTTTTGCTTTATCAATAGAGTATTAAGAAATTTGCTTTATTTCTTTATTATTTTTATTTTTATTTCTTTATTTACAATAATTAACAAGGTCTGCACAGTTGAGATAGTGACAAATCTATTTGTCAAACAAATGAAAGTGAAAAAAAAATTACCTACATCAATTTATATATTGATTCAATAATAAATAAAATAATTATTTATAATTAATTAATAAATTTATTATTATATTTAAAATATAAAAATATTTATATTTTCATATATATATATATATATATATTGAAATATAGAGAGCCATAATTTGATGCAGGTGCAAATGGAGACTGGAAATAAAATGACACATAGATAAGTGTACCACTTGAGGGTTATGAAAGCGAAAAGACAAAAAAAAAAAAAAAAAAAAAAACTAAATGATAGAATGAAAGAAATAATATATTACTATGTCTTCTTTTCTTTAGAATCTTTATTTTCTTTGATTTTTTTTTAATTTTTCGACAAAGATAACTAAATAAATAAATGAATAAAATGCAGCAGCAACATATAATGTAATGCAACGTTAAGTTAGAGAAAAAAAAAAAAAAAAAAGGAAGCGACTGAGGAAAAAAGACAAACAAATGAAGCCGAGTTAAATGGGTTAATTAAAATAAGCACCGACAGTTTCGATCTCTAGCTCCACGTGCCCTAACCTACCTTTGCCCTATCCATGGTTACTTCTCAACCAAACTTTGGTTCATCATTTTTCCTCTTTTTCTTTTGGAGGAAAGATTCCTCATTCCTGAGCTGCAATAAATTAAGCTTCCTGTTGAAACCAATCAAGGGGACTTTAATGAATGATTCTGTACTATTCATGTCATGGATTTTTTTTTTTAATTTGAGAAAAATTAGTAAAAATTTAAAATTTTATTATCTACTACAATATTTTTAAAATGAAGAATTCTATTTATAATTTCACATTTTACTATAATTTTTTAATTGCAAAAATATGATTTAAATTCATAAAAAAATTATGAGATTTTATAGATATAAGAACTCCTTTGTCAAAGATATAGATAAAGATTGTTAAAAGCTGAACAACTTGGTTACTTTACACTATACATAGATAATAAGAAGGGAAAGAAATAGCAAGAGTATTAATTATAATTATATTTAATTATTTTAATTTTTTAGAAAAAAAGGAGAATAGAAAAAAAAATAATTTATGAGAAAGAACCATACGATTATTTTTTTTTTTTATCTTTAAAGCATAAATTTTATTATTTATTAATTTGGTCTTTTTGTCTTTCAATATTTATTATTCTCTTCTCTTTTGACTCATCCAAACAAAATTAAGATATTCCTTCCCCTTTCCTTTCAATAATTCAAGTTGTTAAAAGTTTTTTCTTCTCCTCCCTTCAACTCTCTTCCCATCTATTTAATGATTATTTATTATCTTCCATTTAAAATACCTTCTCCTCCTTTCAATTCTCTTCTCTTCCCTTTAAAATACTTCCTCCTCCTTTCTCCACCGCATTGTCGTATTTTAATTTTGAAGAGTGCATTGGTTGCATACAATGTCCACAAGATGTGATTCTGGTACTGGGTATTGTTGTATTGATTATGAAGCTTATAAGAAAAAAGGAAAGAAAGAAGCTTGTCTACACTGCATGTAAAATTCACCATATCAGCAATGAGTGGAATCTTCACTTCATAATTTTAATAAGTTAATAAATATGTTTAACATCCAAAGCGACAACTGCTTTTTTCAAAGCATCATTCAAATGCATTTCTCAAAATGAGTTTACAATCGACATTTTCAGTTGTTTCAGTAATTTTTTTTTTAAAATTATTTTAACATGTTAAATTTCACTAAAAGCGCCTATAATATCCCTCCCATCCATCCCATTTCTCTCAAATTATCTTCCTTCATCTCTCTTGTCATCAGCATAATAGTAGAGGCAAAGGAAACGAAGACACTTGACTTAATCATTCCCCTTCACATACCCTTTCATCCTTTTCTCTCCATGCACTCCATGCCTCTCTTTTCACTCCTTTTTTCACCTCTCCATTGCATATGCCTCTCTTTTCACTCCTTTTTCACAATCTCCAACGCACATCGCATGTGCCCAATACACGTCTCCGCAGCTGCCACCAGTGTCAACAACCTCTGTTTCGAATAATTGTTAAAAATATCTGTATCTTTATAGTTATTAATTCTGGAGAAAGAGCTTATATTTAAAAAAAAAAATTGTTGATTTATTAAAGATATATATGTGACGTTAAAATATTTTAATGTCTATTAGCTAAACGTGTTAAATGATCATTTTAAATTTAATTTATCATTTTAAGAGAATTCTAATTGAAATTAAAATAGATAAATAAAGTTGACAAACAAATTTAAAAAAAAAAATTTAAAATTTTAATTTTAAGTGCTCAATTGCATTATCAAACATATAGCTATAAAGATACATAGTCTACAAAATTTCAACAAAAAACTAAAGACACACCTTTAAATTATACCTTTTCCAACTTATACCCTTGGCATTGAGAACTATTGTGATTCTAATTTAATTCATTAATTTACACTTTCATTAATTTAAAACTTCCTTAGTACTTTAACTAAAATATTTTAATTCTTTGAATAATTTTAAATTCTTTTTTTAATCTTATAAAGTATTAGATTAATATGACAACAATAAAATTATCACTTAATAATTTTAAATATTTCAATAATTATAATTACTAAATAAATTAATTAGATTCAACACTTAATTTTTAATTTATACCAAATTACACAATTAAGAATTTTCAGCATTTAAATTATTTGATACTTAAAATTTAGCTCTTAAATTTTGAAGACTTAATTTTTAATTTTACTACACACTACAGTAAAAACTAAGGAAGCTTAAACATAAATATTAGAAAGGACGGGGCTATCAACGGCCAAAAAAAGGCTGGCAATACCCTAGATCTTGGACAGAAAGGAGACTACTTGCAATTTTTTTTTTTAGACAGAAGGAAAGAACGACAAAGAGAGAAGGGAAAGAGGGAAAAGAAGGGAGAAGGGGCATTCAATTTTTACCCCTTTACTCAAATTGTAGAAGGTACGACAATTGGTTTGAAATCACTCTCTTAATAGTATTTATCCATCAAACCAATTTACCACCAAACATCACCATCAAAATTATGGGGCTTTACATGCAGAATTTTGTAGCGACATATTATCACAAGGTGCACATTCTTGGAGCTTTGATATGACACATACTCAAACTGCGGCCGCACCATCTTATATTGCAGTTTTGCGAGTAGGAGCAAAATCATTAGCTTGACTCAAGGGGATGTCTCTGTTGTTATCTTATGATCTGTCTGCACCTTACGTCTGCAACAACGTGGCGTATGTGCGGTGCATACCATTTCACCCTCTCCACATGCTCTATTGAGACCTCCCAACAGCGACCTGCAAACCAACACAAGCTCAGATATACGCAGTCTGTTAACCTGCAAGTCAAGGACACCATACCTTCTGATCTAGTGATTTCATCTATTGATCTTAAAACATGTTCAGTCCATGAACCTTCCTCTGAGTCTTTCACATTCCCATGCACATGCAGCATTCCACCCTCGCTCCTGGAGTAGCGCACCATTAAAACAATTCACAGCCCCAACCACAGCCACACATACACACACATAGAGAGTAAATTATATTAACATGCAGTAAGGTATATTCTAGGATTCCAGAATCCACAACATATTAATTGCTATGCCATAAGAATCCTATTCCTAATTATCAAAAGAAAATTTAAGAACCATTGTGGACTGAACTCAACAATCAATATGCTCGAGGAGAGTGATAATTTTGCTCGTGTCTGTTGACTTTTCATTTACAGAGATGGATATATAGGCATCAATAACTTAAGAATTGAAAAGAACTTTTACAATGTTTAAATGGAATACAATCTCAACCATTCACATAGAGCGGAGACTTATGACATTTTCAACAAAGCTTTTAGTAGATTCAAGAATTGTTTTTAAGAAGATAATTGGTTAAAAAAAAGAATGAAGAGAATAATGCAAAAAGGGAAAACTCGCACTTCAGAAAAACGTTATCAAAGAGTCGAGAAAATTCCCAATTTCACCTCAAATTAGTAGTACTTGGCCCAAAACTTAACAAGGTTTATCATCTCTTTATTTTGCTTGCAATGGCCAACTCAAGAGAATTGCAGAAAGTAACAGATAAAAGTCCTAGACATCTCAAACACCTGTTATCAACAATATTCAGGCCCAGGTGATGTGATGTTCATAATATTGATGAGGATTTCCACTTCTTAGTGACAATTAAAAACTCTAACAATCTAACTCAAACAATAAATAAAAGTTAGGACAAAGTACCTTAATGCTCTAACAGCAGTCACCCAACTGCCCTCACTTGATGGAAGAAGACCAAGACAAACTCGATTAGCAACTCCCTGCATTATATAAACCCAGCTAAATCAATTACAGCATGATCCTATTGTAATTACCGATGAGAATTATCATCAAAATGTGCTCCTTTTCGAGCCAAACAACATGATAGTCAACATTTTTAACAGAAAAGCCAGATCCCCTAGAAATTGGGTCCATGCTTCAAATCAAAGAGCATCAGTTCACAAGCTAAACAGACTCAGTCAACCAGCCATCAGAGCAGCACACTTTATACTTGAAAAATAGTATTTGCAAATGACTGATTCTCCCCAGCTCCATCACACAACCTAATGATGCTCCCATTCCCCATAAAGAACAGTGAGGAACTACTTTTCAGAAGCTCTATCACGATAGTCATGAACGTCATCAGAATGGCATTATCCTAAACTCTCTAAAACTCCTTTTTTTCCCCATTTTATGACTGCATTGTTGTTTATAAAAAGATGTTCAGAAACCAGGAAGATCCTAGTAAGAAGAAAGCCACAACACTGAGAAATTAGTAAGTGTACCCAGTGCACATGGACAATAGTGCATCTTGCACTCGTAAATCACATAGGGACCACTTCAAAAAGTGGAAAGTGGCTCCCACATGAATGACACAGATGGTGCACTATTTGTCATGTTCAACAGGTGTATTGGATAATCTGTCTGCAAAGATAGGCATCATGGTTATCAAGCAGCCTAAGACATTTACATATTACATACAAAACGTTAACATAAGGGATGAAACCAACATAATACATACTTTAGGAGCTATCTTTCGATTATCTCCTTCTAGTACAACACATCGATCAGAAACGGAATTTGCCTCCAGATTATGCTTGAGTGCCTCAACAGCATGGGGATTCCATTCACATGCATAAACCAGCTTTGCTCGGGCCCTAATCACCAAATATTGAAATTCAAAGGTGAAATATTAACAAGGGTAAATTAACGCAAGTATGCGAAGCAGGTATGTGGAATTTGAGTAACAATGACAATGCCTGAACTGTGAATTTACTTGGAGTACAATTCATCATTTCATGCAAACATTCATCATAGGTCAAACAAAGGAGATGAAGCCATCAAATCATATATCAATTATTCCTAAACTTATTCATTCTTCAAAGATATTGAAATGCAAAAAAAAAAAAAAAAAGGGTTAAGTTTGAAATAGACATACTTTTCTTACGAGATATATAGACCTAACAAAAAAGAAGAAGTATGGATAGTGAAGGATGAAGGATGAAGCCAACATGATAATAACTACAACATACCTAATGAGGAATGGCAACACAAAATATCCAATTCCAGCAAATAAATCCACAATAACCTCATCCTGACAGTCCAAATGGGCCATACGAAGCTTCTCAGAAAGATTACCCCAGGAAAACATGCACTTGGTAGCATCAAAAGAATAGAGAATTCCATTTTCTCGATGATCGACCCAGCCATTATCTCCAACCAAAATCTCCAAAGTACTGTCCCTTGTTCCAGTTGGTGCAACGGGACCCTGAAATACCATCAAATTGTTAAAAAAATGTATGAACAAACAAACACTAATTACCTCTATAAGCAACACAAACTTTTGCACAACTGAAATTTTGATTACTTTTCATGACATACATTAGTGAGCATATCATTTAATTATTTATAATATAGCTTACTTTGCGTGCTAGACGACAACAATTAAGTGATCTCGCAATAGTAGGCCAGAGCTCCTCCCCAATGAAATCCCATGATGGATCCTTGAAAGATGTTGCTGGAAGCACAACAATATCCCCCAGTCGCTCCCATCTGACAGAAAACAAAAGGGTTCAGTCTGAATCACACCAAAGCAAGTGTTGCTTCTATAAGGGAAACCACAAAATTGCCTAACAAAATTTTATGCAGCTCTCATCTTTAAGTGAAGATTGTACTTATGACTTCAATTCATAAAAATGGGAGCTCATCATAAAGCACCAAGGGAGCAAAATTCTGAAAAACTAACCTATTAGGTAGCTGCTCTAATAGTTCTGCTGATAGGCCTTTATGTGCAATCAAAGAGGCTACAGCTTCTTTCATCATTTGCAAGGGAGACTTGGCAGTTCTTCTGACTTCTACAATCTCATCTGCCACAATAGTAGCACCACATTCTCTAAGGAGATTCAAGGATCTTGAGCATGAGATCTCATTCAATGAAATCCCTTCTCCTCTAATATTGTTTTGCCCTTCAACTACATTTCCATATGGATGCTGAAACTTGGAAAACATGGAATAGAATTTTTCAGTGATAGGGAAACAAATATAGAACCCATCCTTCTGCGAAATAACTTTCCTCGCCAGATCTAACCATCCATGTTTCTTCAATATGTCCTTCCCGAATTTTGCATATTTCTTTTCTAGTTGTAGCATCCAACAAGAAGCAACCAATTGACATTGTGAAGCTTCAAAATTAATGCCACAACTAAATGTCAAAGCTTCTGCATTTCCAACCTGAGGACCTTGAACGTCATTCTTTTCTCCTTTTACCCCCTCATATTGGTCCATATGTTTCTCTTCGGTTTCTTTAGACTTAATTTTATCTTCTAATGACATCAATGGAAGCAAGCTGATTTTTAATGGCTCACTGAACGTTGCTCCAAATGCATAGCAAGTTGCCCCACCTCCAATCATAATAAGATCATTACCCAGAACATTGGCTGTACTACGCACAAGCAATTGTTTCCCAATATAATCAAGAGTCACATGCTTCCACTTATGGACTCGGAGATCAAGTAATGCCAACTCTTGCGAATGTTGACTGACAGGACAACCCCCAATAACTCCAAGAAAATTACCGTACACAAACATTGAATGGGAGAATCTTGCATGTGGACTTACTCCAAATGTCTTTTCTTTCTTCCAAATATGTGCTTGAACATCAAAACTATATAAATCTCCCAGAGCTTTCTCTCCACCGTAGCCTCCAAACATGAATAACTTAGATCCATATGCCACCATTGAGTGAGAATGACGAGCACATGGCTGTTCCCCACCAACCAGTACCTCTTTCCACTGCAGATTTGCAGTGTTCAAAGCATACAATGATGAACAAATTGTGTCATTGTTAAGTCCACCAAAAACATATATGTTTGAGCCAACAACAGCTGCTGCATGCCGATGCCTATGTAATGCATACAAAATTGAAACTAAAGTTTTTTAGGGGCAAAAAGTACTAAGATGCTAAGAATCACAGTAGAGATTTTCCAAATGATAATTGACGAAGGCAGGTGAAAAGTTCAAAAAAAATTAGTTACCAATCTTTTTCCAATTAATGTTTGTGTATCTTTCAAGTCCCTCCATAAAACTTATATTCACAAAATCCAATACAAATAGATTAAAAGTTAAATTCATGAAATTGATGTAATTATTCTTAAGGAATTACCTAGGAGGGAAAACACTGCCAGTACATTCTGCTAACTTCCATTCATTAGTAACAGTACTAAGAATCCATACATCACCCAGAATGTTCAGGGGATCAGATCTGCCTCCTATAACAAATAAAAAGTCTCCAACCAAAGACGCTGTATGACCTAATCGTGGGGATGGGGTGCCCACAGCATCAATTGCCTTCAATGTTCCATTTAATGGATCAAGCAGCAAAGTATCATTTCTTCGTGCATGTCTCCCAGTTCCTCCAAAACCACCAAACACAAGGATATTTCTGAACTTTTTATGGTCCAATATGCAACTAGAGTGACCCCAAAGGAAAAGTTTTTCCAAAGGTTCACCAGTGATTACCATTTCAACAACAGATAAACTGCAGCAAGAAACTTCAACCTGTCCTGCCAATCATTGAAAGACTAAATCTTGTGTCACATCAAACAGGAAAGATCAAATGTTTGTTATGTTGTAATAGGGAGTTTAGATTAGTATACAAGACACAATGTGCTAAAGCAAACGTTTTAAGAAGTTCCACAGCAGCAGCAGTAATATCATGTATAGATATTATCATTATGGATTTTCGACTGATGCCATGAATTAACTAATTGCATTTGCTCATATACCATAATTGCAAGCAATTCCTGAATTATTTCATAAATAATGAAAACACATAAATTAGTTAAACAGAGCAGAAACTAATATCATTTCCTAAAAAACCCTGATCACAAGGAAGTCATTGTATTAGCTACAGCATCATAAAGACCAATTCCCAAAGGAACACAGAAGAAGGCATCTCAAAACCCCTCCTATTTCATCAAAAGCAGTCTTTCAAGAACAAGGATCAAAACTACATCCTCCAAATGAGCTAACAGTGGCCAAAGTTACATACACAACACAGAATGTCAAACTTGATTTTGCTTGTTCAGCATCTTCTAAGCCAAAACTAAATGCAACAACTCAAACAGTTATTGAACATATATATGTTCAACACACATCAATGTAAAAAAAAAAAAAAAGTAAATGAACAAATCAAATTACCTATATGAGCGTCTCCATCTCCACTCTCCGAGTTATCACTATCAGAAACATCATCACCATTCTCTGAAAGGGTGGACCTCACGAACCCATTTCCCATCAGAGCGGTCAAAAGACCTTGAGTTCTCTTCCTATTAGCATCCATTTTCTGATTAGCTACTTCCACAAGAAACGTCACGTATTCAGGCGACACAAGAAGCTTATCACTATCGCCCAGCGGAACCTCCATCCTTATTGAACACCGAATCCCTACGATCACTCTCTTGTTATTAGCACTAGTAATCCCCGATTCCCTAAATCCACAAGATATCGCTAAGGAAACCAAAAACTGGGCAGCTTCAATGTCTCTACACTCGAGCGCAATGATAAGCGGCTCGAATCGGAAAACTAACTCGGACGAGTGAGTTGGGGGTTCAGGGAGGAAAAGGAGGGGGAGGACTGAGTCGGGATTGGCTGAGTCGTGGGTGACGAAGAGCCATGACCCACCACGTGCCTTCTTGTTATTGGGTGTGAGCGGGGGTTGGCGTTTGGGTTGGGCGAGGATGGAAATGCGGCCGGAGCAGGAGCTGGTGGTGAAGAAAGAAGGGTGGGAATTAAGAGAGTTAAGAAGCGGGATTATGGGCAAGTCTATTGACCCTTTTGGTGATTTGTCTGTTATTGAGGATAGCGTCGCTGCTTTTCTCTTGTCGAACTCCATTATTTTCCTCCAATTCTTCTCCTCCTTTGTTTAAAACCCTCTCTGGCCATGGCACAAGAAATGCATAAAAGAAGGAGGGAAGGGTTTAGGGGCAAGTTGGGCCTGTTTGGAATGAGAGTGGGCTTCCACATAGAAAGTGTTTTTTTTTTCTTTTTTGGTTCTTTCAATTCAACGAAATCTTCATTGCAATAGTGGTGATAATTAGGAACAATATAACTTTATTATTCAGATAGTATAATAAAAATATATAAATTAATTTAAACAGATATAAAATCGAATGTAAAAATGATAAAATTATGTAATTAATTAGTAACTAAAAATACAACTAAGTAGTATTACAGTTGAACCGATTTATTATAGATATAACATCACTCATATTTCAACGACTCGATTTTACAAAATTACAACAAAAATTTGAGGAGGACAGATATAAATTATCAACAACTAGCTGGTAGTTACAGATTCTCATTTCTAAACTTATTAAGAAACTGAAGATATACACAATTTTCCTGAACTCACACTTTTGGGTTCCTGCAGCAACAGGCTCTTCAAGGACATTAAAACTCATGTTTCACTTGATGAGCTAGATTTCCAATTCCAGTACTTCTCTATCTCTTCTGCTGTTCTTCCTGGTATTCTCCCAGCAATTAATGACCACCTACAGTAATATATTTACTGCATTAAAGAAAAGATTTTGCAATAATCTTGCGAATTAAAATTAATTAAAGATCGCCATATATTGAAGGATGACTAGTCCTTGTTCAATGATACGCATCAAAAACTGAACCTCTCCCCAACCAAGTTAAACATTCTAGCAATGAGACTCTCCTCATCCTCAGAGAAATCTGGTCTAGTAGACTCCTCACTTTCTACATCTGATATCATGAAAACAAAGCAACCCAACTCTGATATATTAATAAATAAGAAAAGAAAAGGGGGAATAACATATATTGAAAAAAATTCATATCATGCATGCACCTTTTGTATCTTCATTAGTGTCATTTGATGTGTGATCTATTGAGTCGCCCATTTCATTCCAACCATGAATAAAAATTAGCCTGTACCATCTGAGGTCAGGAAGGTCTAACTAGCCGCTATATATATCAGTATTTCACAGGGGGTGATTTTGGTTAGCAGTGAGCAAACAGTCAGTTTGATTAATTTAATTTGGTTTTCTTATCAAAATTAAATAAATTGAATTATATATATTTATAAAATCTAATTGAATCAAAATTTTTGAAAAAAAAACAAATTAACTAAACAAATTAAATTGAATTTTATGTGTCAATAAATCGAACCGAACCTATAAAAGTTTAGTTTAATTTGATTCAGTATGATTAAATTATATGCATTTTAAATCTGGTTCAATTCAAATTAGTTTGATTTATTAATAACTTCATTTAATTTGATTTTTTTTATTTTCTATCTAAAAAAGCGAACCAAAAATCAGAAATTAAATTTTTTTAAAATTAGAATTAATCTAATTATTTTATTAAATGATCAAATCGAACTGAACTAACTTAGTTTGGTCAATTTTTTAGATCCGGTCCCGTTTTTGCTAGTCCCTAATTTTGGTGGTTTGGAATCGGTACTCACTTTGGGCAAGTGGTTGGATGGGACGTTGTACATTATTGGGTTGGCTTCTTCGTTCTTTCACAAGCAAACTGTGCGGATAATAATTATCCTTGCTAATGGTGTTGTACCAAGCTAGTCGTTTTCAATCTTTTGTTAATTTGTTTGATATTTCAGCTTTAATTATTACTTTTTTGATTGGCATCTCCAAAATTGTACTTACATAGATGATCGACGAGAAGGACCCTATTAACAAAGGGGAAAAACAATTTGTCCACTACTTTATGTCTGGTCATGCACATGACCACACCAATCAATTGCATTTTCCATGCATGTGCATGAGTAACTTTGAAGATTCCAATGCAAAAATTGTTTTTAAATTGAAATTCAGTTTTCTTGTCGGTATTTTCATTTATAAAACACTATATGATATATGCAGAGAAAAAAATATAGTATTTAGCACTTAGAATATCAATTACAAGTAATATAAGATCATGATATTATTTTTATTCTAAATTTTTATGACTTTGTGTCTCTATCTATAATGAAAACTTTGACTGTATCTGATGATTGAAAGAGAGATTTCATAAAATTCAAGGATTTGAGTTAAATTATTGTTTGGCAAATCAAAAAATATTACAATTCATGAATTTTGTAAAATTACCTTCTCTAAAATCTTTATTTTGAGGTTTTCACTTTTTATGGGAAAGTTCAAAATTCATTATTTTTAATAAAATGATGAATTGTTATAATATTTTTTTATATCAAGATTACCCTAATAATATGTAGTTTTTATATTTAAATCAAACAATGAAAATTTCAAAATCTATTGATTTTATTATTCATGGATTTTTTTGAAATAAAGCCAATATTATTAAATCACAAATCAAGAAACATCATCAAGTAAAATAGTTTGCAAGAAATTATGAGCATCTTGCGAAACTATAGGACCAACATGGAATAAAGCAACCTTAGCCAAGGAGTGACCTGCCTTGTTAGCTTGTCTTGGAATAAAGTGCAGGCTAATGATACTGCATTGCTGAGCAAGGGTATGACAGTGCCGAAGAAAGCACCCATACTCAGACAAATCAGATAAGGAGTGAAAATTATCAACAACAACCTTAGCATCCATTTCAACAATAATTCCCGTGTAGTGAGTGGATTGTAACTAGCTCAATTCTTCTTTCAAGCCTATTGCTTCCCCCATCTTAACACCGAGTCTATCCGCAAAATGCTTTGCTATATAACAAACCACTTTCCTAACATCGTCACGCAAGATGAAATCGAGACCAATGTTACCATTTGCATCATCAATGTTAAGCTTAAAGAGATCAACTGGAGGGCGAGACCAGTAAGCAGACCTGCTAGTGGAAGAAGAATGAGCATACCTGTTGTTAGATTGGAATTGCGACAAGAATTCCATAGCAGCATATACACAGCTGTCTAGGTTATTAGAGGATTCGTTCCACAAAAGATTATTCCTTTGCCTCTAAAGAGCCCAACAGACCATACAAATTTGTTCCTTAACTTCAATGCCTACTCCATCAAACATACTCCCAACCTAGGAAGCTAGATCAAGAGCATTTTAATTAATGCACAGAATGGAGGTTGCTGCTCAACACTGATAAGAATGCTCTCTGTCTAAGCCACACAACACACACTTATTAATAACATCTAAACCTTTTAAGAACAAACGTTCTCTGGTGCGAAGAAAGTCGCAACAAGCCATCCACACTAAATTCTTAACTCTCGAAGGGATGTTTAAACGCCATACATCCAACGTAGATCAGTAGTGGAACCAACTGAGCCCATATAATGATGAAAAGCGATACGGTAACCAGATTTAACCGTATAGCTCTCGCGACAATCAAAGTGCCAAAATCATGGTATCAGAATGCAAAGAGCTACCACCGGGAAGCCACAAGATTTCAAACACATCAGCAGGATTAAAAACCTCGTTTAATAGTTCAAGATCCCATTCCAAACTGCATGGGATCCACAAATCATTAATGTAGAAATTTTCGAGCCCCTAATGCACTGTTGTTGTTGTAAGTTTTAAACCTTGACGCAACAGCCATGGATCATCCCAAACATTTATACTCCCCCCATCACCTATCCTCCATTTACAACCTTCTGCAAGCATAGGAATTGCATTCCAAATTCTTTTCCAAACGAGGCTTGGGTTAGAACCCAATTATGCCTTAAACAAACTCTCACTAGGAAAATATTTAGCTTTGAAGATATGGTCTGCTAAAGTATTTGGATTATGAATGAAACTCCAAACTTCCTTTCCCGGCATAGCTAGATTAAAGAAGTATAAATGCCGAAACCCAAGACTTCCGAATTCCTTCCTAACACAAAGCCTTCCAACTCGCCCAATGAATATGTTTTTGACCATTAAGATTAGAACCTCACCAAAACAAGTTCATCACCCTTTGAAGCTCATCACAAATAGAAATGGGAAACATAAAGGTACTCATACAAAAAGAAGGCAAAGCTTGTGCAACAGACTTCAAAAGAATTTCCTTACCAGCTTGCAAAAGCATTTTCCCTTGCCATCCAAAAAGCCTATTCCAAAGTCGGTCTCCTAAGAAAACAAAAACAACTCTCTTACTTCTGACAATTAGAGAAGGGAGCCCTAAATACCTTTCAGTATCTAAAGTACTACTGACACCCAAAGCTTGCATAATATCATTTCGTAACACATTGTGGACGTTAAAGCTAAAAAAGATGCTCGATATTTGCAGGCTAACAGGGGCTAATTTTCAAATGAGTGAAAAACAAAATTAGAGAAATATGATAAATAAAAAAATATTTATAAAAATAGGATAAATTTAAAAGTATTTAGTGAATATGGGTGACCAACGACGGTCGTCTGCCAATTAATCTGACGGATGTTACTGTAGACAAACGTTGGTTGTTTTTTTTTTTTTTAATTTTTTATTGTTCATCCATCAGTGTTATTGCTTACAGTTTGATGCAAGCAGAATCGATGCTTGCCAGTAGCTGCTGCCAAGCAGAAACAATGTTCAACAGAGAAAAAAAATATTATAATATTATATTATAATATTTAATATAATTTAATTATAATATTTATTTTATGATATTTTATATTGTTGTATTATAAAGAAAAAGAATATAATAAAATTATTATATATTATTATAAAATATTATAATATTATTATAATATTCTAAAATATTATAATATTATTATAATATTCTAAAATATTATATAATAATAAAATTTTATAAAACTAAAGTATTAAATATTTTAAAATAAAGTATAAAAAAAGAAGAAAATATATAAATTCATTTAAATTTTTTTACTTTTTAATTGTTCCACCCGCTATTATAAAAGACCAACAAATATTTTTCAAAAAAAGTTTAGTACATCAATAAATATTATTAGAAGCAATAATGAATAGAATTATGAAACCAATTTTATATTCGTCGATACAAGTGTCAAACATATTTTTTGTTGGAAAATTAGTTCATACAAAAACAATTTTATATGTACAAACGTAAAATTCATGTATATAATTAGTCATCTAGTTAAATTGATAGGCGAACGAATGTTTTATTATTCTGACATGTAATTTAACTAGTGAACGAAATAATATTTTTTATGCTTAAATTATTATGTCCACTATTTTAAGTGGCAGACAAATGTTTTTAAAAAAATTTAGTACATTAATGAAATATTATTGAAAGCGATGGTTAATATTCGTATGTCAGTTAAAATAGTGCATATTGTTGTACTTGTTCATTCACCAATTAAACTAGCAGACCAATACAAGAATGATGAATCAAATTTTTTATTCTGTCCGTTAGTTAAACTGGTGGAAGAAATAAAAAAATTTGATTTTTTATGTTTTTTTAAAATATTAATATTTTATAGTATTAAAATTATGATATTAAGATATTTAAATATTATATTATAATATTAATTTGAATATGTTTTATATTATTACATTATAAAGATAAAGAATAATACATAATAATAATAATACTATTGTTATTATTATTATTATTATTATTATTATTATTATTATTATTATTATATACTAAATTATTATATAATAATATAATATTAAAAAATAAATATTAAAATATTTTAAAATAAAATTAAAAATAAAGAATTAAAATATTTATTATATAATTTGAACATTTATTATATAATTAAAATCTTTATTATATAATTTTAAAAAAATAAAGAATTAAAATATTAATATTTATTATAAAATATGGTTTCATAATTCTATTCATTATTGCTTTCAATAATATTTTATTGGTGTACTAAACTTTTTTTGAAAAATATTTGTTCTTCTCTTGTAATAGCAGACAAAACAATTAAAAAATAAAAAAATTTAAATGAATTTATATATTTTCTTCTTTTTTATATTTTATTTTAAAATATTTTGATACTTTACTTTTATAAAATTTTTATTATTATATATTATTTTATCATATTCTTTTTCTTTATAATATAATAATATAAAATATAATAAAATAAATATTATAATATAATATTTAAATATTTTTTTATCTCTGCTGAGCAGATAATATCTTTGCTTGTTGCAGCAATCTGCTGCAAGCAGTAGCACATTCGTCCTCCAGTAATAATAAAAAATTAAAAAAAAAAGAAAACAGCTAGCATTTATGTACAGTAACGTCCTCCACGCGATTGACGTTGACCACCTCTATTTGTTAAATACTTTTAAATTTACTCTATTTTTATAAATATTTTTTTATTTATCATATTTTTCTAATTTTTTTTTTTACACTCATTTAAAAATTAGTCCGGTTAACAGCTTACCTCTAATCAGTCTCATAATAAGCTAAAATATCATTCATGACTTGGCATTTCCCCATCCAAGCTCTAAAGAAAACGAGACTGTCGTTTGCAAAAAGCAAATGAGAAACACTAGGAGCGACCCTACAAACTCGAATCCCATGTAAAGCACATCTAGCTTCAGCTTTCTTAATGAGAGCAGACAGACCCTCTGCACATAAAATAAATAAATACGGTGAAAGAGGGCAACCTTGCCTCAACCCTCTGTTAGGAAAAATACGACCAACTTTTTCACTATTCACCAACACATTATATTTAACAGAAGCAACACACAACATAATCTAATTAATCCAAATGCCATCAAAACCCAGCCTAACCATTATAGCTTGAAGAAAAGACCACTTGATGCGATCACAAGCCTTGCTAATATCAATTTTGAAGGCCACATCCCCAACTTTCCCCCTAGTTTTGCGTTGCATGCAGTGAAGGGATTCAAAAGCTGTAACTACGCTATCAATAATAGAGCGCTCAGGAACAAAAACCGATTGCTTTTTTGAAATTAACCCTGGAAGAATACTCTTCAATCTATTTGCAAGAATCTTATAAAGAACATTGCAAAGCGAAATAGGCTGTTAGTCATGCATAAAAGAAGGGGAATTCTTTTTGGGAATCAAAACAATCACAGTATTATTCACGACAAATGGAAAAGAACCATTATTCAACCAACTAGAGCAAGAGGTAAAAAGATCCATAGCGATCATTGGCCAAAAGTGCTGGAAGAAGCAAGGATTGAGACCGTATAGACCTGGAGACTTGTTAAGATGCATTTGAAACACCGCTTCTTTGAACTCACCAAAAGAAAAAAAGGGCCAAAAGAGCATGATTATCATTTTGCGAAACCTGAGGATTTATGTACTCAATAGTTGAAACAGAATAAGCTCAATCAAGATTGAACAAATTCTGAAAATAATTCAACGTTACATCATTAAGACCATCCTTATCTTCCACCCAAGCTCCATTGTCCCTCTGCAAGTTGAGAATGCGATTCCTCTTCTCATGAGAAGAAGCGAAAGCGTGAAAATATATATTGTTGTGACTTCAGTAGAAAAATATTATTCATGAATTTTAAATTCATTGATTTGATTTTAAATTCACTCAATCTAAATGAGCTATTAGAGTATCATATGAAAATTTTTTTACGATGAAAAAAAATTAAAAAAAAGTAATGGAAATATATGAAATGAAATGTAAATAAAACTAAGTCTATAATTTAATTTATGGCATTTTAATACTTTGTATAGAGCTCAATTAGACATTTTGCTGCTAAAAGCCCATGCATCATTAAGTATGTTAGTGTATTAAATCCTTTAAATTTTAAATTTTTATTGATTATAGTAAATTCATTTGTAAAAAAATTAAATATTTATATTTTCTATTACAATGATCAAAACTTTTTAAACTGATCGATGAAATTATTCTCAAATCAAATCTATTTTGAACCTTATATTTTCTTAAAAAGATTCAAGTCAGACTCATTAAATCAAAATACATAAAACAAATAAAACAAATAATGATTAGACATGCTATTTATATTCGAAAATGACTACTAGTTTTTAAAAAGATTAGGACAAGCAAATACTCAATTTGTTCCTACATAATTGACATTTTTAAAAAAATATAAAATTTCATTTATATGTCATTTTTATATAATCAATAAAATTTAAAATATTTTTTCTTAATTTTATTCTTATAGTCAATCCAAAGTTGTTAATATTATGTAAAATTTTAAAATTATTTTATTAACAATCAAAAGTAATTTAATTTTTATTATTATTTTTTTAAATTTAAGACTAATTAATAATTTTTTTATTTTTATGAAATTTTCTAACATTTCAGTTATATAGAAACAGGGAGTATTTGATTTCCAATCTTTAACATCAGCTAAGGATAATTATGTCATTACAAGGTCTATGGAAGTTTTGCGACAACTTCGTTTCTCTCAGAGTCTTCGTTTCCTTGGTCCACTAAAACGACCTTCCGTTTTGATTCCCCGCAGAACGACGATCTTCCCTTCTCTTACCGCAAACTCAATAGCACAACCAACAGGTTTCTTGTCGGATTTCTGCTCCAATTCACAAGTTCTCACCCCTTTCCCTTCTCCATCAATTTTACGATTACTTTGAGTTTCAGCGCATCAAACATTATATAATTTGTTTTCAAAAAACAATTTCATTAGTTTTCTGTACCCAATTTCGCCTTTGGGCCTTGGGCTTCTAGGGTTCGTAACGCACAATCCGATGAATATCTTACCTTTAATTTTTTTTTTTTAGCTACAATTATGGTCAATTCATGTTCCTTTACCATTGATTAGGGTCGATTGGATGTTTTATGTGCGAAATGTCTTCGTGTACGAATGGGGAACCGAGCGGTTCAAAACTTCCGGAGATGGATAAAAATGAGAATGAGGGCGGGGATGAGGAGGAAGACTAGGAGGAAGACTTAGATTTCAACCCTTTTTTTAAGGGAACGCCTTCACCTGAAGCTTCCTCCAGTTTGAGCTCTGATGTTGAAGGCTTAGATGATAATTCGTGGAAACTCAGGACGAATGAGGTGCAAAATTATGCTGTTGGAGATTCTGAGCATGGAGAGGAGGTTGTGATGCAGACTGCATTTTGCCATGATAGTGAAATAAAAGTTCAAGGATTGTGATGCAGACTGCATTTTGCCATGATAGTGAAATAAAAGTTCAAGGATTGTGATGCAGACTGCATTTTGCCATGATAGTGAAATAAAAGTTCAAGGATCAATTAGTAGCAAATCTAAGAAGAGGAAATCTTATTTTGTATCTAAAGGGCAAAGTGAAAGTGTTCGACCGAAGGAGAATAGCTTCAGCAAGCCTATGGTGTGTTTGGATGATGATGATGACGAGGATGCTATTTGGAAGCGCACTAGGGCTCGTTATTCACTTGCAAGTTTCATGCTTGATGAACTCGAGACTTTTCTTCAAGAAACTGATGATGAGGATGACCTCCGAAATGTTGATGATGAAGAAGAGTATAGGAAATTTATTGCGGCTGTTTTACAGGGTGGAGATGTTGATGTTCAATCTACTCAGAATAATGAAAATGTTGATGATGAAGATGAAGGTGACGATAATGATGCAGATTTTGAGATTGAACTTGAGGAGTTGCTTGAGAGTGACGTTGATGATGGTAGAACAGATGGGGGTCGAAAAGTGGAGTATGAGAGAGATGGTCGATGACCAGAGACTAGGCAGAAAAGACACCAAAATGCCTCTGCTCATTACAAAAAGAAGCTTTCAGAACAGACAAAGAGACCGTTGCGGCCTCTTTTACCAGTTATGCCAAATGGAGCAATTGCATCATTTCCCACTGCTGATGGGAAAGCTTTGACACCTAAGGCTGCCCCAAGCTATCTGCCTTCTGCAGCAGAAGATGGCTTAGTAAATGGATTCACTGCACAGCAAATAGGCCAGTTGCATTGTTTGATATATGAACATGTGCAGCTTCTTGTTCAAGTGTTTTCACTTTGCGTTCTTGATCCTTCCCCCCAGCATCTTGCGTCCCAGGTTCAGGGATTGATTTTTGAGATGCTTCATAAACGTGATGAAGTAAATTCTTACAGAAGTGTGCCATATCCTAGTATTTGCTTTTTCCCTCCATATATGTGCCCATCAGTGACGGATGAACTTTACTTTAACCGAGCTCAATGCACTGAATCTTCTCCCCTCCAAACATGCAGATGGTGATCTCTCAGAACATTTCCACAACTAGTGGAAGAAATGAGCATATTGTCCATGGACAGATTAATTCCTCACAAACTGCTGGCTCTTTCTGGTTAACCTACATGAATGGTCCGATATTATCCATTCTGGATGTAGTTCCACTTAATTTGATTGGAAGATATATGGATGATGTTTTGAATGGTATGTTATTTGATACCGACCTGGCGTTTTTGCATTTGCTTTCACATGCATTGTTCAGCTTTTTAAACTTTCAATGCTTCAGCGTTGATTTATATGTATTCTGACGGCTGTACAGGAGTGTCGGCAGCGTCATTTGGATTCTAGCTGTGATACATGGAATGAGAGGGAACCACTTTTTCACCTTTCTCATTTTCGACCATTAACTGAGGCAAATGCTGAAATTTCAAGCAGAAACATGCCTTCTGCTGTCACCTCATTACCATCTACATCTGGTCAACACCCACCTAAGAAGACATTGGCTGTTTCCATTGTTGAAAATGTTAAGAAGCAATCAGTTGCTTTAGTCCCAAAAGATATTAGGAAGTTAGCACAGAGGTTTTTTCCACTGTTCAATCCAGCACTATTTCCTCATAAGCCACTCTTTGCAGCTGTTTGTAATCGAATTCTTTTTACTGATTCAGAGGATGAGTGAGTGGCATGCTTTCTGTATTTCTATTCATGTACTCTTTTAATGCTTCAAATGAACGGTGGTTGCTATTGCACCTATTTGGCCTCTTGATCATTATTTTGTCCCAATCGTGTTACCTTTCATTATCTTGTCAGTTTTCACTTTGTGAGAAGAACAACATAGAGTTTGCAAGTTTAGATGAACAAAGAACTGATAGTCATTGTAGTGAAGCTCTGATTGTTGTTGGTTTTATTGAGAGCATAGAGTTGGGTTGCATGTAAGAGTTTACAGTAACCTTTAAGATTTTAAAGAACACTGAAACAAAAAGAATGAAACAAATGCATTCACATCTGAGAGGTGGTCCATCATTTTGTTCAATGGTCTCCTATGGTGACTTGTGGGGTTTCTTGAATCACTTCCGCATGCCATATTTATGTATTTCTCAATTAATAGTGTTCTTTAAATAATTTATAAGATTTAATTTTTAAGGCTCAGCAGTTTTTAATTAGGATTTAAATGCAGATTATTAGCTCTGGTGATGATGGAATATAATATAGATTGGAAGGCAATTCAACAACATTTTCTTCCATGCAAATCTAAGCATCAGATAGTTTATAATGTAAATTCTGTGCTGCAAGCACCCTAGCTTCTGGTATTTTTGTGTGAACTGAAATCTAAGCTTAGTTGTGCGTATATGCATCTATTATTGATGTACTTTATGCTAATAATTATGTTTTGGCCTGTAACCGGTAAGTTAATGTGAGCTTCTTCTTCTTGCTTTTGGTCTACAAACTTTTATCTACTTCAAAACTCAGGTACTTGGCCATTGTTTACAGTAGTGAAGAACTCTTGGGTTACCAACATAAAGGTTCTAAGCAGAAATTATATATTTGATTTTCCTCCATCCATATGATTGGTCTTTGGTTACTATGGCTTTTAAATGTGTCTTGATGCTCAAGAATTATATTTTCAGTAGTTCTTCATTTTCAAAAGTTACAAGACATTGCCTGTAATGGCTTACAATGTGAGCAGCATTGATGGCACTCAATTAACATTTGCTGCTTGTGTGCAGATTTTTGTTAGGCAGAAAAATCTATGCTCTTCAAAAGCCCCAGAAAATCCCACAAACGTGTAAACAAAAACTCAGGACTTATTCTCAATTGTATTTTTGCTCATTCAAAGTATGTTATTATCCTCCTTTGGTTTTCTATAAGTTATGCCATCATGCTGTGGTTTGCGCAACTTCCCCTCTCTATCTGTCCATAACATGATGGAAGTACTGTACCTGACAATAATATCCTGGAGTCAAATATATAGTCTGTGTGCTTAACCTTCATGAAAATGCTCTAATCTGTTTGAATGGTTCCATAGAAAGTTATGGTATTTGGAAGTTAAAAATATGAATGGTACAACCGTTAGTGTTGTATTAGCAAGATCCCAAGTTGAATTGAATCACACTGAATTAAGCTGAACAAAAATGTTTGATTTGGTTGATTGGCTTTGGATAAATATTTGGATTAGTTTATTTGGTTTGTATTAAAGAATTCCATCATAATTAACTCCCTTTATGATGTTTTTAATTGAAAAATATGATGTATTGTAATAAATTTAAAATTTGTGAAATTATTAAATGATACTATTGTACAAGAAGATAAAAAAAATGTTATTTATGCTACAAAATGTCTGATATGTTGTTTGTGATGCAAATATTTAATTGCAATCATGATAGAAAACAGAATGTAAACCAAATGAAATCAAGTAGGCCTCTTTAGTGTACTTTGTCAGTTTGTTCAGTTTGACGGACAACTCTAGCTTAGTTATGTTCTCATTGCTTCTAATTGGTTAAGATTAATCCAACTTCTTTCTAATTTATACAGGCAGTTCGGAGGATGAAAACCTCTCCATTGACAGCGGAGGAGATGGAATATATTCAGGAGATAATATCATGCAGGACCTTTCTCAATTCCATTCCCGTACCCAAATGCTTTTCAGGAGAATTAGTTGTCTGATTTTTAACACTGTTCTCCAGGGACTCAGGGTTTTCAAACACGATTGGATGTCAGTGTGGAGATTCATTGTACCACACAGGGATCCATCCTTACTGCCCCGACAATGGCGAATTGCCCTTGGAACTCAGAGGTCATATAAATCAGATGCTGCTAAAAATGAAAAACAACGGATATATGAATCAAACAGAAGAAAGTGCAAAAAAGCTTTGGTGACCTGGCAACAGGTGTCTAAGTTCTGTTGTCATCATGAATCCTTACAACTTATTATGTTATGCGATACCCATATCAGTTTGTTCCCTTCTCTTAATGAGTTTTGGTGGACTAACCTGTATTTTGACTGACAAATACCTTGTCAAAAGTCACAGTTGCTCTTAAATCCTTTTTGTAAACATTTATGGCTCTAGATTGTGAAGTAGCTGGCCCATGCCTGGCTTAGCTTATATTTAATCTTTGCATATCACATTCTACCCTTCATATAATAACATAGCAGAATGGAACCAAGAATTAATCATTTGATAATTGGTATACAATCTTAAAACATTATGATAAAAGATCAATTTACAAAATCTAGCACAATCTAAAAATGGACTAATAATTACGTGGTGTATTTTTTCTTCTTTATCTTTTTATATGCAGCACGCACATGAACATTGTGCCATAGAATCTACTTGTTCCAAGTGCAGCTGCACTTTTCATGGAGCTAAAATACCTTCGATTGGGCTTCTTTCATAGTACTATAAATTGACTCAGCTTGTACCTGTTGATGGGTGATTGAGGTTTGTACTTAAATGGTTATTTGACTTCATTATGTTCTTTTAATTGACTGCAGGGCAATCACTTTTACTGTACTGGTGGAGAAAATAATGGTGGAGATGATAATGTATATGCCGATGATGCTTATGTCCATCAGGCATTTTTAGCAGACTGGAGGCCAGATGCCTCATGTCTCATTGCGTCTGAGCGTCCCTGCTTAAACCCCAGGGATAAAAATCTTCCTGCTGGTGCACTGTTAAGAAGAGGTAGTTATATTAGGGAGCAATCTCAGATTGAAAATATGCATGTTAATTCCTGTAACTACCAATATCCTCATGGTACACCACACTTTATTCATGTTAGACAATTTCCCAAGTCCATGCAACTGAGGAATCAGGTTTCTGATGCAGCATTAGATACTGCTAAGTCTCCTATTTATTTGTGGCCACACCAGACTAGGAGAATAGATGGTGCATGCTTGGTGAAATTAGCACCAGACTTAGCCCCTGTTAATCTTCCACCAACTGTTCGTGTAATTTCTCAGGCAGCTTTCAGAAGCAACCAATGCAGAACTATAAAGGGTCCTGCCTCAGGTGGTAGTAATGGTGAAAATATAGTTCCTCAGATTCCACATGTTGCAAATTTGAAAGCCACCAGTTTGGCAGAAACTAAAAGGGGTAAAAGCAATCAGGTCACAGAAAATGTCACAAATATGTGCCCAGAAGAGCTTACAGTTTCGTGTCCAGAAGAATCAGCAGTTCTCCATGATACATGTGGTGCCAATGGAAGAGGCACCGATTCTGAACTTCAGGTGCATCCTCTACTGTTCCAGGCCCCTGAAGATGGACACTTGTCATATTACCCACTGAGCTGTGGTACTGGCACTTCTAGTCCTTTTACATTCCTTTCAACAAATAAGCCTCAATTGAATCTGAGTCTCTTTCATAGTCCGCACCAAGCAAATCATGTTTCCGATTGTTCCAATAAATCTTCAAAGGCAAAGGAATCCACATCAGCATCATGTGGGATTGACTTCCGTCCACTTTTGCAAAGAACCAATGAAGAAAGTAGCGCTTTTGTAGCAGCATCCTCCAATACACACCAGTTTGTTTCTTTGGCAGGCACATCTGCACAATTTCAAAATCCTTTAGATGCTCTTCAGACCAAAATGCTAGTCAGCAGTGACCCATGTGCTACAGGCCCGAAATCCTCTGGTCCTAAAGAGATGTGGGCTCAAATAATCAACCAATGTCAGCTATTGATGCATCATATTCTGGAAATACAATTGAAAAGCACAATACTGAGGGGCCACATCAATGTAGTGAAAATTGTTCAATGGTTCAGACCAACCTTGTTTCAGGTGCTGATGCATCAGCTGTTCCAAGCAATAATGATAGAAGATGCAACATGGATGATGTAGGAGACCAGGCTCACCCTGAGATTGTGATGGAACAGGAAGAGTTGAGTGACTCAGATGAAGAAACTGAAGAACATGTAGAGTTTGAGTGTGAGGAGATGGCTGATTCTGATGGAGAGGAAGATTTGAGCTGTGAATGAATCACTGAAAGGCAAGACAAGGTGATTTCTCTCTTTTTGCTATTGTATAGGTAATTTTGAGTTCTGAGAGACATGGTTTCTTAGCTGACTGCAGCATTGCATACCCTCCTCATGACCAAATGGAAATCTGCTGTTACTCGTTCTACAGTATTGCTGTTCCTAACCAAACTGTGACATGTTTAATTTTTTGACACAATTCAAAGTGACCCACCATCTCACAGAGAGCTGTGAAATAGAGTTTTATTTTTAACTACAGGAGGTTGGCTATGCCAATATTTTTTCAACATTTAGCGCACTCTATGCCTACTTTTTCCTTTTTAATTAAGCTAAGGAGAGATTATCATGCACAAGGACCTTTGTATTGTTATCCCTCTCTTTTCCTTGTCTCAATGTTTAGCATACATTTGCCATAAAACTTATCCATCTCAAGTCTAATCGCTGATACAAATAACTGCAGATGCTTCATGCTTAATGTTCTTGTTAGTTGCTCTGATGTTCTCATAGGTACTCCTAATGCTCTAATTCTCCAAATTTTTATTTTTTGAAATTCCATTTACTTCTAAAGTCCATCTAGTGCATCTCTTTTCATCATGCTGCCATATTTTTCTTTTATTTTTTGGTCAGTCTTCCATGGTCGGAATCGTTGGTTTGTTCAATTTTGACTGATGTTTGATGTCGTGGTATCTGGGGTCTGGTACAGTCTCATGGTTTAGTTCCTTTCTCCTCTTGTAAATGCTTCTAAAGCTGTTCTGACAATTATGCTATAATATTTCTGAAAATTAAGCATTATTTGATTTTTTTATTGATGTCCCATTTAATTATTTGCCATTAGCAGCTCTCAAGTTTTGCAACCGAAAATGTTGCAACTGCTGCAGATGGTGGTAAACAAAGCAAATGGCACAGTCCTCTTCATTCTCAATGCAATACTTCTGTCCCTGGAAAGAGCAGTTCTTTCTTAAAGTTGCGTCTGACAAGCAATGGGAAGGATGGTGGTGGTAGCTCATGGCTAACTTTAGATTCATGTGCACCTATTGACCCCCCAGGCACAAAGGCTAAGTATGAAGAGTGTATGATAAGTGTTTGTTCTGTTGCTAAAAACTTAGCTTCAGGTCATCCAAATAGATCATGCAAAAAGACAACACCAAGCACAAAAGGAGTTGCAACAGAAATGGATGTTATGGACATGGCACAACAACTCAGCCTCGGTCCTCTTGCTGTTTCCACATTAAAGAAAACCAGGAAGCGAGCTTGTTGAACAAACACAGGTTTGAGCCTGGGAATAACAACTAAAGATTCCTGGTATGATCAAGACGAGTTTGGCGGACTTCATCAGCTTCTTTAATAATCAGTAGGCAGGACTCCGCATCAAGAAAAGCAGCAGAGAAATTTGGCTGTCCAGGTGCTGCCTTATCTTTCTCATGAACATTTTTTGGGTACGCTTACTGGGGTTCTTAGGAGGGTATTTTTGTTGTTTTGCCCACTGTCCCGATGTTGTGAATATGTTTTTAGTGTTATAGGATGAGTAAATTATATTCTTTATTTAAGGATCATGTACAGATGGCATTTTGCTTGTAGATTCTGTTTCTCCCAACTTGGGCGGAGTGGTTTATTCTGAAATTTTGTTTTTTAATAGAATGAAGTTTATCGAGATGTAAAAGGGAATTGCCAACTTTTGCTTAACAATGGTAATCTAATTTTGTTGTTATGGAATCCTTTCAAGTATTTATCATTTCAATTTGCGACGCACTGAGGTTTGCAGGGTTAGTTAAGTAGCTAATCTTTCTTCTTTCTCCAGATGATGAATGTTATGTTTGTCAATCCAGTTATAACATTATTTAGTATTGGTATTATTAGTTATTACTATCTTGGCCATTGTAGACTGGATTTGGATAAGAATTGGGATAAGAATTGAACAATTAACTTATTACTAAAGGATATTCTATGATAGTAGACCTAATTGTTGAAAAAATCAACATATATTATTAATTTTGGTATTAAAATCAATAAATCAATTAATATATATTATTAATTTTAATCTCATAATTAATTTTTATTTATTAAATAATTATGTATAATATAGTCATGCATTATTGTTTTATATTGTATTACAGAAAACTAAGAAATTAAAAAAAATCTAAACAGTAAACAAATTTTCTAAATAGAAAGTTAAGATCATATAATAAAAAATTTTTAAATAAAAAATTAAAAAAATCTAAAAAGTAAAAAAATTTTGAACAATTGTAAACAATAAATTTGAAAACCTAAAAGATAATAATTTTAAACAGAAGCTAAAGTTTAACTGCTATATTCAAAAAAATCTAAATAAAAAATTAAAAAAATTAATTACCATATAAAACAGACTTTCTAGATAGAAAATTAAAGAAATTAAATTTTACATGACTATATTATAATAATTATGTCATAAGTGGCAAAAAACTATTTGAAACTAATTTTGAGATTATAATTAATAATATGTATTGATTAATTGCCATATAAAAAAGAATTTCTAAATAAAAATTAAAAAAATTCTAAACAAAAGTTAAAAAAGTTTCTGAATAGAAAACTATAAAAATATAAAAAAGTAAAAATTTTAAATAGTTTCTAAATAGAAAATTACAAAAACCTAAAAAGTAACAATTTTAAATATAAACGAAGATTTAACTATTATATCAAAAAAAATTCTAAATAGGAAATTAAAAAATTAATTACCATATAAAAAAGATTTTCTAAATATAAAATTAAAAAAATCTAAATAGTGAAAATTTTAAATAAAAAATTAATATCATATAACAAAAAATTTTCTAAATAGGAAATTAGAAAAATCTGAGAAGTAAAAAATTTTAAATAACTTCTAAAGAGAAAATTAGAAAAACTTTAAAAAAACAACAATTTTAAGCAAAAACTAAAATTTAAATTAATTTCATTAATTGTTCAAAATTCTAAGTATATAAAAGCTAGTAACAAAATAATGGATTGTCAGTAATTATTTTATTCAAGTTTAATAATTTTTCTCTTAAAACTATACTACACAAAATTGAAAATATAAATCAATAGATAATCTTTTATTATAATTATCTCACATATGTATATATAATTTATAATTATTGATTAATTTTATTTTTGACGATGAAATGCTTATTATTTATTTGATTGATTATTTAGAATTGTTTTATTCAAATTTAATAATTTTTTTATTGAAATTATGCTACATAATATTCAAGGTATAAATCAATAAATAATCCTTTATTACAAATTATAAATTTTTTAAAATTTATTTTATTATTTTATTTACTTGACAATAACTTTTTAATAATATAATAGTTAATCATTCAATTAATTAATTAATAAGAATTAATATTCAATTTATTTAAATTTTATTATTATAATCAGTTCGGCCCATGTGTGGATTTATGATTAGTTCTATTCTATTATAATTTTCATCCACTGCGTAGGAATAGTAATCGACTCTAAAAAATAATCATTTAATTTAATCTTATAAAAGTTTACATGATTTCTATTAATTAATCCACAATCTTATTATATGATCTGTAATATAATTTTTACAATTTCTGACAGCATAATTTTCGCATTCAAAGTCACATATATAACCTAATTCACTATAGAACCTCTTTTTCAATTCAGCTTATAACTTCAATAACTTCCTAGGACCACAACTTTAATCTTCAGTCGATTTCTCCTAACAACCTATTTGGATTGGGTTTTTTTGAAGGCTTGACAAGTTTTTTAAGGTTAAAAAATCTGAGACCCTGTGTGGAAAGCAAATTCTTATGATAGGGTAAGATTTTTAGAAGTTGATACATAATTTTTTAACGTGATAGATCCAGATGAAGTAATAAAACATAATTTTGATATGTTTTATTTTGCATAATTATTTGATGGGGTAGATCTGGATGAAAAAATAATTGCAGAAGTTGTTACAAAACTTTTTAATCATTGTGAAGTAGAACAATCTCATTGTAATAATAGAGATGATAATGAGGATGCAACTAGAGAAGAGTTACTTAGAGATTTGATTGTTGCTAATATTTGGGTTGAATACAATGTATGATGTTCTCATACATTGTGTTTTTTCTTTTCTTTTTTAGTCATTTAATTTCTAATGTATTAAAGTTCATATTTGATGCAAAGATCGATGAATAATTTTCTATGATTTTGTTACAAGTTTTGAAAATGATTGGTGTCATATATTTTGTTTATATACTATATTTTTTTTCTCAAATATTTGAGTTTATGTTATATAATTGTAGGGATGTCAAAGAAAAATAATGGAAATGGCACATGCAACTAGACATATATTATGGATGATGCATTAATTGATACTTATTTGGATCAACGTATAATAGGAAATAGAATGGGTGACACTTTTACTACAATCGGTTTGGACAATATTGTTAAAGAAATGAAAGAAAAATTTATTGATAAACCATTTAACAAGGAGAAAATTCAAAATCATATGAAAAATATAAAAGGAGCATTTAATAGATGCTATGATATCTTTAAGAATGAATTGAGTGGTTATGGATGGGATTCAATTTCTCAAAAGTGTAATGTTGAACCTAAAGTGTGGTAAAAGTTGATTGAGGTTTGATTCTTTACTTATCTCTTGCTTATTTTTATTATAATAAACTTCTAGGCGTTTTTATGCATGTTCTTAAACTCAATATTTTCTATTATTATATAGGTTAAACTTGAAGTTAGTGAGTAGATGAATAAGTCTACTTGAAATTATGAGAAATTGGTTCAACTTTATGAAAAAGATATAGCTACTGGAGAGCATGTTGAAATTGTATCGGAGATTAGACAAATAAGAGCTAATTGTAGAGAAGAGCGTTCTGAAATTGCAACAGAATTCATGCATACTATAGATGACATTGATTTCATGGTATCTCAAAATGAACTTTAGAAAATTATGATAATGCCCAAAATAATTCTAAGGTGTAAAAAACTATAAAGAAAAAAAAGTAGTGGATGAGAAAGTCTTAGAATTAAAAAAAGTAGTGGATGAGAAAGTTTAACATGTTAAGCAATTTTGGTTGGACCACTGAATTCAATAAATTGATAATGAATAATGATCGAATTGTTGGCAGGGAGTTCTCAATTAACTTGTTTTCATGAATGCTAAAATTTAAGTTATTTTCAGAAGTTGTTTTATAGGTATTTTACTAACTTTAAAATAAATTTTTTATGAAACCTTACGTTCCAATCAAATAAAAATAAATTATAAACCATATTTTATCCTTTTTTCAAAATAAAGCACCGTTAAATTATTAATCCAACCTTATCAAATCTTACCCTCGCAACCATTTTCCCAGAGTGTAAGGGCCAAAAGAGGGCAGAAACTGCCGTCGTGTTGCCAACCTCTAGTGTACATTACCGTATATAATACGCTGAACTTCGTCGGCGTGGATATGGGCTCATACTTCCTGGAGCATGCTAGTAGTCTGGCCCACAGTAGTAAAGCAGCAGTACTCGTAAGGAGAGGAAACTTGATTAATATAAAAGAAAGAACAACAGTTGGGACGTAGCCTCCCCGCCTGAAAAGAAAAGAGAGGAAGAGAACTTTTGTTTCGAAGAAGAATCAAAGTAAGAAGATTTCAGGCTCCTTCATTTTAGTTACTCCTTTTATTTCATTATCTCTTGCACTTGTTGAGGATTTTGCTTCACACCAACGATAGTTTTTGAATTCTTTGAAAGACTGATAATGATAAGCTAGCTGAAAAACTGATAAATGATTACATAAACAAATGTCTCTTAGATATGTTAATTGCGGATTATTTCTTGTCAAATATTGTTGATACAGAAAGATTTGATCATTAGATGAATTAAAGTTTTTTGCTTTTGACCTTTTATTTGTCAGTTCTCTCTAGACGAGTACCTTGATTAATAGCTTTTTATCTTTCTCCATCTCTATTGCTGTTACTACATCATTTGATGAATTGGGTATCTCGTGTTCTATGTTTTTAAGCTTTGGTTGCCTAAGAGAGCTCATGTCTTAAACCGTGGTTTTCACGTTGGTCGGCATTTTTCATACCCTAGTCCTGAGGATATTGTTTTCAAAGCTTTCTGTGTTAATCTCAAGAGGAGGAAATGGAATTTGTTGGAGCAAATGTCGCCAAGTCTCACTTCTTCGCTGGTGACTCATGTTATTTGCGAGTTTCGGAACTCGCCTTTGTTAGCTTTTGAATTTTACAAGTTGGTTATAAAGAAAAAGAGTTCTTTACACTCGATAGAGTCTTGTTGCACTGTAATTCATGTGCTGGTTAATTCAAAGAGTTTCAGTGATGCCTTATATCTTGTGGGTAACTTGATGAGTGTTCATGGTAGATCCCCTTTGGAGCTTTTAGATGCATTGGTTAATACTTATGGAATGTGTGATTCGAGTGTAGCTGTTTTTGATGCATTTGTTTGGGCGTGTACTCAAATTGGGGCTACAGAGAGTGCTTATGAAGTGATCATTAAGTTGCGAATGCTAGGTTTTTGGGTCACAATTCATGCTTGGAACAACTTTTTGAGTCATCTTGTGAAGTTGAATGAGATTAGCAGGTTTTGGGAGGTGTATAAAGAAATGGTTTCTTATGGATATGTTGAAAGTGTAAATACTTTCAATTTGGTTATCTATGCTCTGTAAGGAAGGTAAACTACTAGAAGCATTGTCCGTATTCTATCGAACCTTGAAGCGTGGTATTTGGCCAAATTTTGTTACTTTTAACTTGATGATTGATGGTGCTTGCAAGATCAGTGCCATGGATTTCGCATTGAAACTTGTTAGCAAGATGGAAACAATGTCAGTGTTTTCTGTTAAGCCTGACTCTGTAACTTACAATTGTCTCATTAATGGTTTATGCAAAATTGGAATAATAGATGTGGCAGAGAAACTTAAAAATGGAATGGAGAATGATGTTGAACCTAATGTGAGGACCTTTGCAACTTTGGTGAATGGATATTCACGAGTTGGGAGTTTGGAGGAGGCTTTTAGGTTATGTGATGAAATGGTTAAAAAGGAATTGGTACCAAATTCTTTCATATACAATTCAATTATCCATTGGCTTTCCATGGAAGGAGATGTGGAAGGTGCTTCTTTCTGTTTTCTGACATGATTGAGAAGAGAGTATTCCCAGATCAATTCACATATTCTATTATCATAAATGGTCTTTGAAGAAATGGTTATGCTAAGGAAGCTTTCAAATTTCATAATACAATTATTGAAGAAAATCTTATTGGGGATGCTTTTGCACATAACATTCTTATCAATTACTTGTGCAGAAGCAATAATTTATCAGTAGCTAAGCAACTGCTGGCCAGTATGTATGTTCGTGGCCTGGTCCCTGATGTCATTACATTTGGTACTTTGATGGATACTGCAAGGAGCTCAACATTGAAACTGCAGTTCAAGTCTGCGAGAAAATGATAAAAGCAGGGGGGAAAAACCAATTTGTTGATATACAATTCTATTACAAATGGTTTATGAAAATGCAAATTGTTTGATCTTGCAAGACTTTTGATAGATACGTTAAAGAGGATGGATTTATTTGATGTCATAACATATAACACCTTGATAAATGGGTATTGCAACAGTGGGAAGATTGATGAGGCATTTGCTTTGTCTTCAGAAATGAGAAATGCTGGAATTTTGGCAGCCCATGCCACTTACAACACATTCATATGCTTTTTTTGCAACCTTGGTCTTGTTCAACAAGCAAAGGAACTAATGAAGATGATGGTCCTTCGGGGTTTGATTCCTGATTGTATAACATACACGACTCTTGTTACCAGTTTCAGCAAGAATTGCAGCCCCAAAGAAGTGATTGAATTGCATGACTACATGGTCCTCAATGGAGTGTTGCATAAAAATCAGACGTACAAGGCCATAATTAGTCCACTTCTTCAAGAAGAAAGCATGGAGGCCCAAGTTTAGTTTGGCAATATTTTATGAGCTGTTCATACGATACTTTAGATCTGAACATCCGGAGCTTCCCAAAGGAAGATTGATATGCCTATTTCTAAATCTAAACATGCTAGGTTTTCAAAGGTAGCTTGCGTGGCATATTCCTATTTTGTGTAAACAGAATGTGCCAGAATCTGCAAAAAAATAATTCAATAGTGTATATCTTTTTGCCCTGCCCATAGAACATATAAGCACGGTTTTCTCCTGAATCTCACGCACACTAGATTTCAGCTTTTCTTGTTTTCATTCTGGACTTTGTAAAGAATAAGCCTAAATGAGGCTTGAACCTGTTTTTGATGCCATATATTTTTATGTGGCATTATATCAATTAGGTCTCAGTTTTTGCATTCAGTGATGGATTTTGAGAAATTCTGTGCTATTCTTAATTTGATTTCCTGGGAATTGTTCATGTTTTGGACCTCTAATGGTTCTTGTCATGCTATTCGTATGATTATATCAAATTTTTCAGTTTCATGCTTGAGCAGGTTGGTTTTACTTAATGGTACCATTGATACCCTAGAAAATTTACTGGCACCTCACCAAATCCTTGGTGAAATCTTCACTTCAAGGAGTGCAAGTTATATTTTCCAAAAAAAGAAAAAGAAAAAAAGAGGACTAAGGTTTGGATAAAGTGTGAATTTGAATGAGTTTCAAGCTAAAATTTATATTAAAAAAAAAATTATCATTGATATCCAATCCAAAATCACATTATATCAAATGAACATCTATTCCAACGAATTTGAGTGTTCTAAAGAAACGAGAATGTGACAGAAGTCCAGTGAGACGCGTCTCTGCTAATATTGAAATTGATGTGGGATAATCTTTCCACCAAAGTAAAACCAGTTGAATTGCTGTTGCCATTTTGTGGACCTGATTTTTCTTCTTTAGTGGCTTTCTTTAATTAAATTATTGTTAGCACTCCATCAGAGTCGCTGGGTATTGCAGATTTTATCAGTAAGCAACTGCCAAATTGCCAATGAGGAGGTATTCGATTTTACAGCATGAAACTCTAGCCAGTTTTGCCTCCAAGTAAGCATCCCAGTCGCATATCCGCATATACCTTTGAAAGTGTTAGATACAGTACCTCCATAGAGACCTTGCACATCATATTTTTAACGCACAATAATGCAATTGTAAATATTGTAAATGAACCAAATTTATTTCTGTCCCAAGCAATCCCCAACGGTCGAAATCCTTATCCCCAAACCTCATCCACTCCCTCCTATTCCCTCCACTCATTTCCCTTCTCTCTTCCTCCATACCATAAACCATAAACAAGAAAAAGATAAGGCATAACAACAGTTTTAGAGACCAAATCTCATATAGCCATAATTCTCTCTTCTCTTTTGATCCCTGGCAAGAATACCACTAGCCTCCCGCCATGTCTTGCTCAAATCTGACAATGTGGGTGTCTTCAAAACCATCTCTTTCTGATACCTCTTCGCTCTCTTTTCGCTCTTCTCTCAAACCTTTTCAGCTCCCAACTTATAATTCAAACGCCAGCAGCCCATCAAGATCCTCTTCTGTGACCCAAATTCACTGTGGTCTACGTGAGCTTCGGAGTCGTATAGATTCAGTGAAAAACACCCAAAAGATCACTGAGGCCATGAAGCTTGTTGCTGCTGCTAAAGTGAGGAGAGCACAAGAAGCTGTTGTAAATGGTAGGCCTTTCTCTGAAACTCTTGTAGAAGTTCTTTACAACATTAATGAACAACTTCAAACTGACGACATAGATATGCCTCTCACCAAAATTAGGCCTGTCAAGAAAGTTGCTCTAGTTGTTATTACTGGTGATAGAGGTCTTTGTGGAGGTTTTAACAATACTATAATCAAGAAAGCAGAAGGAAGAATTGCAGAATTGAAGGATCTTGGACTTGATTATACTGTCATTAGTGTGGGAAAGAAGGGTAAGTCTTATTTTATAAGAAGGCCTTATATTCCTGTCGATAGATATCTTCAGGGCACTAACCTCCCTACAGCTAAAGAGGCTCAGACAATTGCAGATGATGTATTTTCACTCTTTGTTAGTGAAGAGGTTGATAAGGTGGAGCTCTTATACACAAAATTTGTGTCACTAGTTAAGTCTGATCCTGTTATACACACCTTGCTTCCACTCTCACCAAAGGGAGAAATTTGTGACATTAATGGCAACTGTGTAGATGCTGCTGAGGATGAGTTCTTCAGGTTGACAACAAAAGAAGGGAAGTTAACTGTTGAGAGAGATGTTGTTAGAACTCAAACAG
Source organism: Omphalea diandra (assembly GCA_949677035.1). Lineage (NCBI taxonomy): Eukaryota > Viridiplantae > Streptophyta > Magnoliopsida > Malpighiales > Euphorbiaceae > Omphalea > Omphalea diandra. Next base: position 2,583 of record CATIWR010032815.1, on the reverse strand, counting down.
CAGATTTCTCACCTATTTTGCAATTTGAGCAGGACCCAGTTCAGATTCTTGATGCCTTGTTACCTCTATACTTGAACAGCCAGATTTTGAAGGCATTGCAGGAATCACTAGCAAGTGAGCTTGCTGCTAGGATGAGTGCTATGAGCAATGCAACTGATAATGCAGTGGAATTGAAGAAGAGCCTTTCCATAGTTTACAATAGGGAGCGCCAGGCAAAGATTACAGGAGAGATATTGGAGATTGTTGCAGGTGCCAATGCATTAGCCTAGTGAACTGTGGTTGTTCTCTATTCAACCCCTTGCCCTGCAAGTCTGTTTCTTTGTGTGAATTCTTGGTTCTCCTCTTATTCATTCACATATGTTTGTTTTAGTATAAAAGTTATCATGAGATGGGATGAGGACATTTTTTTTTCTTCAAATGTAATCCTCAATTTACTTATAAGACTATGCACATTGATATCAAACTGCAATGTATTTTGGAACACGGAAGCATTCTACTTAGCCTTGTATGTTTGCTTTTCTCCACTAACACGTAAATACATGGTATGTATGTGTATTGCCTGAGATATATATAAGATTATGGACAGAACCCGTACCAAGTAAATTAAAAGGCTGCAGTTCCAAGGATTGTACACCTTCAATATATATATATATATATATCTTGATTAACATTCTTCAACAACCTTGCAAGACTTTAATAGTGGAAAAACATATATGACACAATAGTTTAAACACAATTTTGCTTCATCCTTTGCAAGGATTGTGCACCTTTCATGTACTCATAATTCTTGCTGACACCTATTTTAAGGCACTTTGTAGAGCTAGGGACCCAAATTCTCAAATTCTTCTTTCGCCATAAACAAAATGCTCTCTTCTGGCAATTTTTGATTCACATCCCATTTAGTTATATCTTGCAAAGAATCATAATCTATATTTATAATTTACTTGAGTTCAAAAAGATATAAGAGATTTTACATTTAGAAATATAAGAATAAATTTATTACATGTCAATATATTATTCGCTTGGTGCATAAAATTCTTTTCTATAATGAATATATGCAATATTTTTTATAATTCATCATTCCTTTGTCTCCATTTATTATTCATAAACATCAGGAGTCTCCGCATTTCCTCTTCCTTTTCAATCTTCAAATTCAAATTTGGGACTAATCCTATATATTTGGGATCGCACGTCAAGAATACTCAAAAGGCCAATAGAAGACTCTCAGAAAACCCTCAACTAAACATGTTAAATTTATCATGATTATCATTAAATTCAATCTTTAGTGTTCAATGGCTCAAGCAACATAAATATGGAGAGAGAAATATCATCCAACATCATCAACATAAAAGCTTAAAACACAAAGAATCATAAAGGGAGAAATAGCATCATTGTCTAAAAAGACTTTCAACATATTAAGAATGACATTATGAATGATAAGAGATTTCTATCATTCATTTTTCTTTATACCAATATATTTATTTTCTTTAAGGTCACAGTACAATTTCACACTCCCTAATAAGAGCCAAGTTAATTCTACTTACCTCATCAATCGTCATAACTAGCATACTTAATTATAGTCATTAGCATACTTAATTATAGTCATTGTAAAACCCATCATCAATGCTTAACTCATACTAGAGTTAAATACTCTCTTTATAATTATTTGTATCCATGTTAATACTACTAGAAATATAGGATTTCAAGTTTAAATTTAGTATAATATCCTCAAATGTATGCATCATTAAACTTATACATGACTGTTATATATACATATATAATGCCTTTAATAAAATACTTTTTTATATATAACGCCTTCAAGAAAATACTTTTAGCCTTGATCTTCTAGCAATATACAATGTTGACAATTTATAATATAGTTATGACAGGGTGAGTTTTAGAAAAACTAGATAAATGGTCATAATCCACTATAAAATCATTATCATGCATATTCTTTATGCTCACATATCTTTTCCTAATCATTCATTTATATTTACATGGCATATATAATAACATTTCAAATATTAGCAATCATAGCATGGTGATTTGAATCTTGAATTTTCTGCTTAGGCCATAAAGTAATTCATCTTTCCTTTGGGCTTTACCTTTGTCTGGTGCTGGAAAAATATTCTCATAATAATTTGTGCTAACTTATTATCTTTCTCTGCCAGAACTTGAAAAATATTTTTGTAGTAACTCAAACCAACGTATGCATAAACATATTGTTGGACTAGGTTATTCAAACCTAAGTCAAGACTCTCTTTTGATCTTGACAATATAGATTGAAATGTTTTAATATCAATTTTAAGTGTTGTTTTTGCAGTTATTAAGATAGAATCTCATTAGGAGTTGAATAGAAGTGATTAGAAGCAAGAAACTCCAAGTATGAAATTCTGCCTTCAAAATTAGCGACCGCGAATTTAGGAGTAACGACCGCGAATTTCAAAAGAGTAGCTGTTATAGCTGTTGAGATTTGAAATTAGCGACCGCGAATTTGAGTAGCGACCGCGAATTTCAGAAACAGCTTCTTCATGTTAGACAGACGATTTCACGGTGACAAATAGCGACCGCAAATTTGAAATA
>CATIWR010032796.1:0-17585 GCA_949677035.1 Omphalea diandra | reverse complement strand
ATCATCTCGGTCCGGATTTGACCCAGTCCTACTGAAGGAGCCATATCTCTTCACACACACAGAATCAAGTAAAACTGTTTCATATGAATTTATATGAGACATAAAGCTACAACTTTTGTATTTTTTACTTTCCCTAATTCCTCTTCTAGGGTTCTGAAATCGGGGTTACAAAATTCTGCTATGACAGCAAAACACAGCACAAACAGCTTTTGTTCTCTTGGATTTAACTTCCATCTAAGAGCTCTACCTCAATTTCTCTATAATTCTCACTAACCATGCATGATTAACATGTCATGAGAGGTTAATTTCAGTTGAGAAGAAGATAAACTTGCTTACCTACTGTCCCAGAATTGGAAAACCTTAGGCAGCTCACTCTTTTCCCTCTTTTCTTCTTTTTCTTCTTCTTCTTCTTCTTCTTCTTCTTCTTCCTTTCTTTCTTCTTCCTTTGCTCTCTCTTTGTTTCTGGTATAACCCACATTTGTTTCCTTAAAATCTGACCCTAATTAGCATATATAAACTTATTATAATAATATAAAATCATGGTGCTTCATTTCCATTGGTTGGAAGTTCACTTTTTCTCTTTTAGTCCCTCTTCTTCACTCCTTAAGCACCTTCATCCATCTATAAATCCCTATATGCTCCTTATAATCTTAAATAAGTTCTATAATACCATTATTTATGATGCTATAACATGCATATAACATAAGACAATTTGTCATGCAACTATACAAACACTACATATATGTTCAAGTGTCCCAAATATAACGGTGCAAGTGTCATTGTCATGCTTCTACAAATCGTCTGACTAAATGATCATTTATCTAATGCATATGTTCATGTGATAATGCCAATGAATGTGGATAGGGATGTTACAGGACGAGTGATAGCATTTATCTAATCAAATATTACTAGCAGGGACACATGTCCTCAGAATGAAAGGTATTCGCCCTTGAGAGATTGAACATCATATAATTGAACACTGAATAGTGTTCAAAAAATTCATTAGCAGATAAGGACGGACGAAAGACAGTTATACCCACAACGTTTGGATGATGAATGACGGTTGCACAATGCATACTTTTTTAAGATACTCGAAAAGGTAAGAATAAATCCAATAGATATTATTTTTGGCATATCTATGAAGAGTCTAGAAGGCAAAAGAGTATAAATAATCGTCTTATCTGCAATCGAGGTACGTTTTTACTAGGATTTTCTATTATCTACTCTCATTTTTAAGTACTATAAGCTCTCAAAACTTTCATATTAATTTAAATATCGGAGTGACTGTTGAAGACACAATCCCCTAAACTCACATTTGCTTACTTTTTGGTAGGTCATTTACCTTTTTTGACGATCAAATGACCATCACTTAACATTTGATTGAATTCATCTAAAAATTAGTGATTTTTTTAGCAATGAAACTTAAATCTATTGGTAATTTTTTTACTATTTAGAATTAAATGATTCTTTATTAATTTTTGTTAATAATAAAAAATTTTATTAAATTTATCACTGTAGAACTCAACTAAATTTCATTACTAAATTATTTTATTCTTTGTACTAATTCAAACTTTGACAGTGTGTGCATAAAAAATACAATTTCTTCCATACATTATTCTTCGAAGGGATGTTAATAGCATTAGCCCTTATCTGTCTAAACCATCCTTGTTTCGATTGGGGTTTTGAAGGGTTAATAGAGTTTTTTAAGGTTAAAAAATCCTTACACTCTATTTAGAAAATAAATTTCCTTGATAAAGTAAGATTTCTTAGAGGGTTTTAAAATCTTTCAAAATTTTATTTTCTCAATCCACCAATTTGATGAGTCAAGGAAGTGAAACTTTTCTATTTTATTTAATTTTAAGTGTTTTGACTTTTTTTTGTCTTTATTATATTTTTATAATTCTATAAACTCATATAAGAGGAATCCTTATATCCATTTTCTTAGTTCAATATGGGTGGCATACACTTTTCATGTTCATTTCAGGATTGAATGTTATCTTTTTTTTTTCTCCTTTTTTTTTTTTTAAATGAAGTTTTGCTTTTATTTTGGAATTGTGAAAGACGATATAATTTTTTCTTGTACAAAAATGAGACCTTTCATTTATTTATTCATGAGCACATGGACGATCATCTCAATTTTAACATTTTAAGCAATTTAGGTTGGACCTTAGCAAATGTTGGATCATTTATCATTATGAATTTATGGAATTCAGTGCTTCTAGAGGCAATCATGTTAGCGATTTAATTTGTTTCATGAGTATTTTTGGCTAACTTTAAAATAAAACCTTCATTAAATCGTAAATTCTAACCAAATAAAATAAATTATAAATCATATTTTACCATACTTTTTTTTTTAAATAAGACAATGACTTTTTTTTTTTTAAATAAAACAATGTTAAATCATTAACTTTACCTTACAAAACTTTACTCTATCGTAATTTAAAAAACATTACCTTACCACCATTTTTCCAAACAAAGGCGAATCTGGCCCCAAATCTACCTATCTTCTTCCCCTCTCCTCAAACTCAATGGAATCTAAAGGATGATGTCCCTATCCTGTTCATTAAACAACTCGGAACGGTTCCAATTACACTAGATTATATAATTCAAATACTCAATAAAATTTTGATAAAAATATAAAGAGAAAACATTTTATAAAACATGAGATTATTCTAAAAATATTTTTTCTATTAAAAATGGGTTGAACTGAGTCAAAAAAAAATTTAAAAAGATTTGCTCTCATTTTGAATAAAACTTAATTAAGTATAACACTAAAGCTACAAGACCTCCTGCTACACTGAAACATGTGAGATCAATATAAAAGCAGCTAATAAGCAATAAATTATTGAATTTTTTTTATATAATTTTGCACGATATTGAGGATGGATAGAATGTCAAATATTTTTCTTCTCTAAATGGTTGTTAATTTAATCCTCACCTGCCTATCTTTTGTTTATAAGGATAATGTATGACTATGACTAATGAAATTATCATAATAAATTGTATTATACAAACAAGCTATACATTATTTTTCTCTAATTGGAATCTCTTTATGTAAATCTATGTTCTTTATCTATTTCTTTTGGATAAACTCTCTTTTGTAAGTTAATTGGAATTCAATTGAATTAACGCCGCAATTTTAAAATTTCACTAAATCAAAGAATTGTTCATATCATGTTTTATATTGATTTTCAAATGCTTATAAAAGATGTTGATATATTTCCAATACCTAAATAAGAGGTTAGATATAAGTAATAATTACTATTATCATAAGTGCTTATATTTTCATTTGGCTTCTTATAATAAACTTTTAAATAATAAATTTTAAATAGAGAGATGGTCATCTTTCCTTTACCATTCTCAGTTAATAGATAATATTAAAACTATTTTTTGGTGAAAGAGAATGATTTATACGATATATTTATAAAATTTTTCTAGAAGTGTCTTGATTAATAATAAGTATTAGTGCATTGCATTCACACACTAATATTATTACATCATTGAGGAGTAAATCCTTAAATGGAGAAAGCTAAGGACAATTATAATTATATTGAAGCTTAACTATAATCATAGTAAAAAAAAAAAAATTATTGAAGAAAAAATAGTAGGAAAGATGACTAATGACCAATAAATTTCATCACCAACCAATTGAAAGCTTGAATTTTATAAACATTGTTGAAAATGATGAACATAAACCCTCATATATATGCTTGAATTCTAATTTTTTTTTCTTATTTTTCTTCACATTATAGCCAAAATCTTCATAAGAAGTTCATGGCAAAGATCAATCCCAAAAGTTGAATTATTGCTGATCGAAATTTATTATTTTTTAATTGAAAATGCGATTAGACACATTAATAAAGTTCAAGGGTCAAATGAAAATTTTGTACAACAATGTACCAGTATTCTAAGCATTGGCCTTTTTTTTTTTTCTCTGTGCGTGTTAATTGAATTTATTAATAATTCGTTGATTACTAAACATATTATCAACTCAAGATATTGAGAAAACAAATAAACATAAAAATAATTATTTTTCATCTTTTAAAAAGTATACTGTAATTAGTGCTTTTCTAGAAAATCTTTAACTCATTATTTACTTGCTAATTAAGTAACAAGTTGCAACAATCGATGGTTAAAATAAAAAAAATCAAATAGTTGTGATTCATAATTGTAGAATATCATAATGATAATTTAGAAGAATCCATAAATTAGTCATATTTCTTTTATTCAGATAATAAAATTTATTATATGTAACATTATTGTTGAAAAATTAAATTGAAATTATAAATTCATCATATCTATTATATTATATTATATTATAAATTAGATTATAGTTTTCTTTTAAAGCGTAATATTTTTTTTACTTATAAAAATTATAATAAATTAATTTTTTAAGAATAATTAATCTCTCATTCATATAATAAATTTATTCATATAATAAATTTAGTATAAAATTTAATATAAATATAAATTTAACATAAATTATAAGTAATATTATTGAAAATTTTTAGAAGATGCTACAATCATCTTCATGGAATTTTATTATTTATAATTTAACAGTAAACATGTTTCACTTGATGATATTATAGATTATATATATCGACTTTAGATCTTTTAAATGAGTTTAATTAAAAGAAAAATAACAAGACACTCAAGCTCTCAAAAAATCAAAGAATCCATGAAGAAATCCAACCATAGATGATAAATAAAACTCTCAAGAAAAAACTCATATTACACATATAAATGATAAAATTATATAAAAAGAAACAGATTTATAAATCTAGATTTTATTAGGATGATAAAATAAAATAAAAGTCAAATTCACACAAATAAAATAAGAAAAATAGAGTAAATTTCAATTAATCTAACTTATAAATTTAATAATATATCAAAACACACGCACATATATATAGACTATCACTAGCATGATTGTGCAAGCATCTGTTAAAGAGGTGAAAATGGTTTAAAGAGTTTAAAGTTTTTTCAGCAGCTGTGATTGACATATCGATTAATTTATAAATGACGTGTTAAAAAGAAATTCCATGAGAAAAGTGTTCTAATAAACTTAACTCCATAGATCTACACTAAACCTTTCCTGCAATAACAGTTGCCTTCTGTCAATCAACAAGAAGCAGTTGGTAAATTGCCAGGGATTTTCATATATGATAATACCACACCACATTAAAATAAAAATAGATACAATTATATCTAATCATCAATTGAAAAATAAGGAGGAGGCATGTTTAACAGTCCTAATTGACTCCTCTCAACCATCTGTTTTTTTTTTCCCTCAATAAATCTCTAAATTATATAGTTAGAAAAATTTTCAGTGATAATCTCTAAAATATTAAATCTATTAATTTTTCAAGGAAATTTCCTTATTTTTCTTCGATATTAGTGATTTTTTGGATATGTAAATTTTTTATGAGATTATGTTTTTGGATATGTAAATGGTACCAAATTATGAGCTCAAATCACAAATGATAGATTACAAAAGAAAACCAATATTAAATTTGTATTGATGGAAGTTCATGTCCCGATTCACGTAGGATAATCTCTTTTACCGCAATATTAATAAATCTTATAGACCACAAAGAAAAATAAATCAAGCTCAACAAGAAAAACCAATGTCATAAGACACAAGTAATTAAGTGACAAACCAAAATCAACACTTATTACCAATTCAAATGGATCTTATCAAAAGCTCACGGGAAAACCCAAACATTAGTTTTTAATGGAAATAACAAATATGAGTCAAAAACCACCAAATATAAACTAAGATCAAGAGATATTTGCATGTAAATAAAGATTTTGATCAACAATATGAAACTCAATACAATGAATCTAAAGATTGGAGCATGGGTATTGAAAACAAAACAAAAGTAGTAAAATAAATCTAAGCTAAATTCAAATCTAAAGAACAATATTTGTTATATTTCGTTCGAGAGATTGATGATATTTTTCTCCTTCTTTACGTGGAGAAATATATATAACCTATTGTGTTTGGCGGTTAAAATAAAATGAGGATCGTTATCCTATTTTCACAGAACCAATATGGCTTACTTCTGAGACTACAGAATGCCGTGACCTTATGACAAGCTCTTTTTTTTTTTTTTTTTTATCAACTATGACAAGCTCTTAATATAATATGCTAGAATTTCATCACACGAGCTCTTGGTAATTTTATCATTCTATTCATGGGCGCCAACTAAATTTCTCTTTTATTGCAGTGGCACCAAACTCTGTTTTGCAACATTTGCTGCACTGTCTCCTTATGCTATCTGCCGCATTGTTAACACTTCGCTACATCGAGAGATAAGAAAAAATATAGAGTAAGCATCTTTCGATTTTTCTGTTCTGAAAGTTTAGTTTTGATTGTTGGATTCTTGGATAGCTTTTCGTTTTCTTCTCAATCAGACTTGTTCAAAAACCCTGAAAATAACTAAATGCAAATTGAATTGCAAGAGCTCTGTCAATATAGTTGAAAGTTTTAGAAAAAAAATTACAACGAAAATAATTTTATACTTCTTGATTATAATGATAGATTTTATACTCATATCAACTTGTATTAAATTTTGTTATATGAATGAAAGATTTTTATTTCCCATAAAACATAAAAAAAGAAGCATATTTGTGCGGAACTGATAACCGTGATAAGGAAGGTTGGATGACCTTCAATTAGTAGTCTAACTTCTATTTTACACTCAAATTACAGGTATATAGCTTTTTCGATAGAGAAATCCTCTACCCTAAATAGGACTCCAATCACAAAAAGCTTCACTCAAATGAAGAAAAATCCTTGAACTAGTATAGTACTGCACAGTAACTTGATTACTCTATGAGATAAAAATGAGAAACAAGGAGACAAAAAGGGAGGTGCGTTGTGGATAAGCATAATGGTAGAGGAAAAGCTGCATGCTGCCAAGAAAATGGATAACTCTACATGTAAAAATGAAAAATGGCCAAACAGGGAGTCAGAGAAAGGAGAAGAGTTTTTCTGGGTAAGGGATGGGATCAATATAAGAATCAATATCACAAGTAATCCATTGGAAGCTCCCAATCATCCTCAGATTCTCTTAAATGGTATGTCTGCTTGCGCACACTTCTTCGAGTCCTCCGATCATGATCAGATCTAACAGAAATTTCATCCTCTGAATATTCTTCGATTTCATCCATTGAAGTCCCCACATTTTGCACATCCCAGAACCCCTGGTACGAGCATAAAGGATATTTAGCTACTGATATAATAATTAACTAGTAAGAAAAATGACAAGAGGCAATCCATTAGTAGTTACATGCTATATAAATTAGCTCTTCAGTTATGGTTTTATCTGGGAACAGAAGATCCAAGTTAGCTTGGAATGTCCAGCCAAATTTGAATTATAGGGCAGGACCATTTCAAACCATATTAATTTATTTTCCATAGAACCCGATGATAAGACAAACAATGACCAGTCCTGTCGAGATGAATTTCTCAAACTGACCGAGTTCAGAACTATTCCTAGTTAATTAGTTGTGTATCTTTTATAAGACATTAGACAACTAGCCACTATATGTGAGGAAGGGATGTAATGATGCAAACAAACATTAAAAGGTAAAGGGGAAAAATATTGCTGCTATGTGCACTAAATTGTATTTTTGAGCATGTCAAGCATTAACTTAAGTATTTTCACCATCTTTTTGTGTGAGTATGAGTGTAGCAGGTGCATTCTATGTGCACATTTATCTTTAAAATGGCTAAAGCCTGCCTAACATTTTCACTATAGAGAAGAAAGCAAATAACCCATAAATGTTCAGTCTGGTACAATAATCTTTAAAATGGACTTTTATAGCAAATTAGACCACTCTTAGCATCCAAGAAATCTACGAAGTTGATCCAAATACACAAATAACAGCTTCTTGATGCACCCAAAGTGTACCTTTGTTAATCTTTGTATCTGTGAGGCAGCTGCTTCATGCACAATAACTGTGTCAGATAAAACTTCAAGGACATCCTCGATAGGTAAAGCATATGTACTCACCTGAAGTCAAGAAAAGAAATCCCATTTGAACTGGTAGCCCCTTTTGAACAAGAAAATTATCAATAGCAATTGATTACAGAAATTAAAAGTTTTGGTAAGTATACTATGCTTAGAATGAGTTAAGCGCATAAAATCAACACCAGAACTTGCATTATCTCTGTATTAAAGAGACAAAAGACCAGTTAACCAACCAAACTAGATGGAATGATGGAGATCCCAAATGAATCAAGCTCAAGCAATTCCACAACCCCTGAATTAACATTGAAAGAGTATCCCCGCACCTAAAAAAATTATAATATACATAAGAAAGGACTGTGCAATCAATAATAGAAATACCAGGGGATTGATCCATGTAAAATGAACCCACCTTGCCAATGTATTGCCGACCTGGTGTGACAACTCTGTATCCTACCTAACAAGCATCACAAGTTAAGCTCACAAAAGCTAAGTGATATACTCAATAATATCAAATAAATAGAAAAAAAATCAGGGTGAACGAACACCAGAAAGGTGTTTGTAAGAAAGAGTTCACTTTTTCCAATTAGCTTGCAGTGAAAATTCATTTATACAGACCAAAACTTAATCTTGACATAGCATAATCATAGGTATGATCCACCAAACAACCGACGCAAACATGTCTGTGCACATGCAATCATGGACATACACAAATTGAGTAGACAAGGAAACAGCGATACATACCAATGTTTCAAGGCCAACCATTTTTAGTTCACTGTCCAGCACATTTTCATCCTCGACAAGTATAACATCACCAACCTGCCAATAATTGCACTCTAATCTTTGAATGACTAGTGATATAACTATTTCTGGATGAATACTGATGCTATGTAATATGCTACAAGGTGAGATGTACCATAATTTACCACACAAAGGTCCTCTAACTGCATCATGCATATTAGTTACAAACACACACAATAAAATTTACCTGTCTAACATCCTCCAGAAGAAACCTCTCTGATTCTCCAGAAAGCAAGTTTGGCCTGACTTCTATAATCAATACCATCCACTGGAAACACAATCCCACACCCCCAACAAAAAAAAAAAATGATGTTAAATATTTCAAGTTCCCAATTCATGATAAGAGTGATAAAAGGTCATTAAATTACGAAAAGTAAAGTTGGGAATTTAAGTTGCTGAGGTAACAAACATACAGAAACAGTATCCACCCACATCTGGGATACAAACCCCAAATTGAGAGCGGATTGAATACTGATCACTTGCTTTGCTAACATATTCGATCTCCTTATCACTTTTCTCCTTCTCCCTCTCAATCCCATCTTCCCATTTAACCGCCTAGAATCTTCAATTCTAATCAAATTTTCCTCTTCCTCTTCTAGTCTCTGCTTCCTCTCTCCACTCTTCTTCTCATCCTTCAGTTCAAGAATATCCAAACCAGGCGGACCATCATGTTCTTTATCATTTGGCATCCTGGGTTCGGGTTCAAAGTCCATATGCTTTTCCCCTTTCTCCTTAAACTCTAATTTGTTATAAAATTCGCGTCCTTCTGAACCCAATACGCGGGAATTCCTACTGGCTCTTGTGCTGAGAAACTTTAACTTGTCATTTCTAACACTTGAACTATGGGTGATGAAACAATTCCGCATGGACGTTGTTAGGCCTGATCTTTGAACATGGATGACTGACAAGGCTAGAGGAGCATAGGGAACGCAATCACACATGGCGAAACACGGAACAAGAAGAAGAATAAGCCGAAGCCTGCTGAGACTTATATGGATAGCGAAATTCAATAAAAATTTTCTGCCATTTATTGCATGATAATCAGTATTCACTAGGTTAGTAGAAGTAGTTTATCAAAAAGGGAGCTCGATAAAATTGTTTTCTTGGATTTGGATTTGGAAGAGGAAAATGAATGATGATGTGAGTATCAACAATCCAATTAAATCATTAACAGATGATAAATGAATAGCCTACAATTGATTTTTTTTTTTTTTTTTGTTTCATTCCGGGAAGTAGAGATTATCTATACTTTTCATTACTTGAACAATAATAAATATATATATATATATATTCTTATTGTGCTAAGAGGTGGCAATATGATAAAAAAAAATCTAATTCCAATTCAAATCATTCAAAAAAATTTGAAATAATAAAACAAATTAGATTAAATTTGATAAAAATTAACTTAATTATTGATGCACTTGAATATGACTAGAAAAAAAACTAATCTTAACCATTTTGAATTTAATTAGAATTATTAGAACTAAGATAATAAAATAATATTTTTATTTTAAAACTTAAATTTATTAATAATTTGATTCAAAACTTTTTTATTTAATTTATATTGTAATTTGAAACATAATTAATATTATCCTAGTTAACATAGATTAGACCCAATATTTTTAGTACAAGTTAGTTTGGTATTGTTTAAGTTGTCTAGCCATAAGATGAGTAGCTCAATCTATGTATATCGAATTTGGGTCGGTCTATATTGATCATGGTGAGCCCTACATTATCCATTCTGAATTGGATATCATTAAGAAGTTAAAGTCTTTCTAAGAAGGATAATTCATTATTTTGCTCATCAAATAAAAACAATATGTTATGATCTCCTATAAAAGGAGTCTTTTCTTTGTATTAACTCAATTCTAGCTCAGACGCTTAAACACTGTAAAATACCTAGTTGTCTTAATCACTTATTCGATATTCAATATTAGGTAGAACTCCCTTCTGATGCTTTTGCTTTTGCTTTTGCTATTGATGTTGGGTTCCTCTTAACTCTCTTGCTTCATAGGTTGGACCTTGCTATCAATGTTGAGTTTATGAGTTATGACAGATGGGTTGATCCTTATAATGTCAAAAAATAGACTAGGTAAATGCCTTTGTACTTTCAGATAGAATCAAACTGATATCTTTTACAATTAGGTTAGGCAATTATGTTCCTATCCATACTATTATCCCTTTTTCAATCAACAAAGGTTTTAGGTGTCATGTCAATTCTTTGGCTTTACAGGGATGATCTCGGGAACATTAAGGGGGTTTTATAGTGATTATTTTTAGCTTCCCTCAAGATATCATGTAGGCTTATCTAACAGTCTTTTATTCCCCTATGACCGTGATTATATCCTTTTCTATTAGGATTTTCATGATTAGGTACCAAATGAAAATACAAACAGTTGTATTATAGAAAAATGGCCTGCCAATGATAGCATTATAGGTAAAAGGTATATCCACCACCATCTAAATAGTTAAGAATTTTTTTTAGTAATGTATGAATCTCCCAACTCCATTCAGACCTTAATTGCTCTCACCACATCACATTTTCTTCTTCTTATATCAATGCAGGGCATCTGTTTTGATCTATTGGTATTTTGGTTGAAGGCCTTATGTGTATTTAAGGTCAATATATTGACTAAACTTCCATCATCTATAAGGATTTGCTTGCCTCCATAAGTCTCGAGTTGGCCTTAAACCACTAAAGCATCTGTATGAGGAATGCATAACCTCTTATCATCTTTTAATGAGAATGTGACTAAGTAGAACATTAGTCTAATCATGTTAGTTTGATAATTCACAAATGAATTTTATAGATTTGTCGTTTGTACTTGGGCAAGTTATACCCTCTAATTGTCCCTCCTATAATGACATCCATGATGTTTGCATGTTCTCTAGCATTGGCCATTTTTCATGATGGACTTCCTTAGGCTGATGTTTGGGTCTATTCTTATTGTTAGCATGTCTCTTTTTGAAATGATTTAGTCGCCCATACAAAACTAGTCATTTAATTTCATTATAGAGCTCTCAACAGTTAATTGTATCATAATCATCATCCCAATGAAAGTTGCAATATTTATCTTTGTTTCTTAAGGTTGATTTTTTAGGGGGTGAGGGTATTATATTCTTCCCTTGATCCTTTTATCTAATGTAGCACTTCATTTTTAATGACGGTAAAAGGGGTGAAGTGATGAGCTGAGCTGAATTATTATAGTTGTGATGTAGTTCATTGCTTTTAGTTCAACCCCTATAATTTCTATTATCAATTTGTTTTTTATCATTTTTTCTTCTATACGGCCATGTCAATAAGTCCTGAGATTGTCATCTAAATGAATAAATTTATGGCTTTTTGCCATCAGCTCATAAAGCTCATTAGGGAAACTACACTTAGAGAGTAAATAACCCTATATCTTTACAATTATGAATCATTGCATCAATAACTATTTCATGGTTAAGGTTGTTAATATACATAACTATCTTATGTTTAAGGTTGTTAATATGCATTGCTCCCTTATTAAACTTAGTTAAGTACTCTCATAATGACTCTTTTTCCTCATAGATAGTCTCATATAGGTGAGATGAAATCTTGATTTGAGGAATTCCTGAAACAAATTGAGCTATGAAAAGTTGAGATAATGGAGTAAAATTATAGATATGGACTAATTTTGACAAAGCTTGAGCTTAGATATGAACTTGTGTAGATGACTTATAGGATCAAGAAAACTGTCATAGTTGTCAATGTTTGGGAGCTCAAATTTTTTAGGTACTAGTTCTTCTCACATTTCCCTTGCCAAAGGGTTATGGTAATAAGAATGATAATCTAACGCGAATGGTTACCATGTTCCTTATTTTTTTTTTTATCATATCCACGATCTTTTTTTAGAGAGCTTCATCAGCCAAGAATGGACTTTCAGATTGGCTAGTTCGATTATCAATGGGTTTGTAGGAGAATGCCTCCATCTCATCTTGAAGGGCATTACATTGAGCTGAATGTATCAATTCTTGAATTGATACTTGCTACTTTATAACTCATTGAGATTGGGTAGGAGCTCTTGTTTAGCTGACGTAAGTGCTAGAGGGGGAGGAGGAGGATTTTGAACTAGAATCAAAGGTGGTGGTGGAGGTAGTTCTACCATAGTTGCAATTATGAGCTCACGCGTTTATAAGAGGGTTTTCTTAAGCTCTGCTAATACTGTTGTAAATTTTTCATAAGCAGTTGTCAAGCGATTTTTAACCTGATGTCCTACAGTGGCATGCTAGCCCTATTGCCTTAAGCTTGACCTCCTATGTTAGTTAGAGGTAAAGGTAGCAAGTTGTTTAATATATGGTCTAGGATGGGGGCATCGATAAGCCCTAGCATATACTAGTCACCTTATTGTTAGCGGTTAAGATCATTATTGAGGTCTATGGTTGGAAGATTGAGAGCTATTAGGCTGGTCTATGCTTATCGCACTAATTGATAAATCAAGGGATATATTGGTAGCTCCAATCACATCAACCAAGACCAATTAGAGAGAAAAAGAGTTAGTGAAAAGTTCGACACTTTGATGATTAAGACAACTAGGTGTTTTAGAGTATTTAAGCGTATGAGCTAGAATTGAGTTAAGGCAAAGATCCTTTTATAGGAGGAAAAGTTCATGGGATATTGTCCTTATTTATTAAGGAGAAGGATAAGTTATCTTTCTTGGAGTGTAAGACTTTAGCCTTCTTAGTGATATTTTGTTCATAATGGATAGCACAAGGCTTGATAAGATCAATATGGATTGAAAACCCAAGCCTACCTAATATGATCAACGTGGGCCAAGCTACTAACCTCATGGGTAGGCTAGCTTGAAGAATACCAAACTCAGCTTGTCTTTAAATATATTAAGCTTGGACCATGTCACTAGAATAGTATTAATAATCAACACAATGATTTATCACAGTCAATTAGGTAGTTTTATAATTCAGTGAATAAGCATGATATTCTCATTATATAATTTACGAGTAAAAAAAATCAAAAACAAGATGAATAACATTGAAATCACAATGTGTATAACGTGAAAGAGTATGAAGGCACATGTTTATAAACCAAACAAATGGTTTGTAATCATAGATTTTGATTCATTAATTAGTGGTTCCAGTCTGATCTGTGGATATATGGTCACAAATATTGGTTCGTGGCTACTCCTATTGGAAATTGTCGCTCATTGAAAGAGAACAAAAATATGACTCACATGGTGTATAGAATTTATTAAATGAATTTCTACATTCTGATGTATTGTAAAATAAAATGAATTTGCATTTGATTTAAATATAGAATCCAATAAAATATTTTATTTTTATAAAAATCCTTATATTATTTTTAAATATTTATAAATATTTAAAAAGAAATAAAAAAAAAGGAGATAGATGAAGAGAGTAAAGAGGAAAAAAATGAGAAAAGAGTAAGAAAAAAGATAAAATATATTTTAAATAGAAGTGTTTTTGTCATAATAAATTTTTTTTTGCAATTTTATAATTCATTTGAAAGATATGCCATTTATGAAGGATAATAAGGTCTTTTTCTTTGTTTAATAATCATTTATTATAATTTTTTGAAAAATTATTTATTGCAATTTAAACAATCATTAATTACATTAATAAACACATTTTATCTAGATAGATTCTAAGTATTTAGCATCACCCTTAACAAAAAAAATTTCTTTAATTAGATATGAAGAAAAAGTTTCAAGGTAGCCAAATTAGGATTCAAGAGAGTAATAATCATCAATATATATTATTAATTAAAATTTTATAGTTAGTTTTAAATCATTATTTAGTCATTTGCCAAATAATTGAGTATTAATATAACCAATTGTCATTATTTTATATTATATTATAGAAAACTAGTAAATAAAAAAAATTCTAAATAAAAAATTAGAAAACTTAACTGCCACAATAAAAAAATTTCTAAATTTGAAGTTAACAAATCTAAAAAATAAAAATACTAAACAATAAGACAAAATCATATAAAAAAATATTCTAAGCAGAAAATTAGAAAATTCTAAAAAGTAAAAATTTTAAACTATTTCTAAATAGTAAATTAGAAAAATCTAAAATGTAAAAATTAAGAAGTCAATATATGTCGAACATGAAATTAGAAAATATAAAAAGTAATAATTCTAAATAGGAAGCTAATATTTAAATTAATTCTATTAATTGTTGAAATACTAAGTCTATAAAGACAAATAACAATGTAATAGATTGTCAAAATTAATTCGTTTAAATTTAATAAATTTTCTCTTGAAAATTGTATGATATAAAATTGAAAGTATGGATTAATAGATAATTTTTTATTATAATTATCTCACATATATATAAGTAATTTATAATTATTATTTTTATTGTAAAATATTTAATATTATTTATTTAATTAATTATAAAAAAATATTTCATTCAAATTTAATAAAATTTCTTTTCAAATTGTATCACATAAGATTGAAACTATAAATTAATAAATAATTTTTATTATAACTAATTCTATATATAATTATAAATTTTAAAAATTTAATTTATTATTTAATTATTTGATAATAAATTTTTTAAAAATAATAATTAAATTTGAATTATTATTTATATATTAAATTTGAATTATTTAATATAAAAATAAATAAATTTTGTTATCATAATTATATCAATAAATGCATAGAAGAATAATGACTAGTTTAAGTGAATTGGTGTAGCTAGGAGCAAGTGCAAGTGGCTAAGACTAGAACGATGAAAGATAAGGCACAAGAGAAAAAAACACAAAAGGATAACGCAATTAATCCAGATTGCTAAATAGTACGCGCATATTGTAGCCGCCATTATCCTTATTTCTGGGGGATGAAAAAAAAAGCATATTCGTTAAGATACCCTTGACCAAAAAAAAGAAATATTCGTTTAGACACCCTATGAACCACTACAATAACGCCACGTAAGAGAGATAAAACTCCAATCGGACTCGGAGAATCGCCACCCTGGAGGAACAGTTGATGTGATTAAAAGGTCGTGTCGTGGAGGCGCGGCACCATCGCTATTAAAAGGATCTCTGTTCCATAGCCACGTCTCTCATTATTTGTCTTCGACCGCTCTGTCATCCTCCTCCTCGCTCAGGTGACCCATCTTCTTGTCTTCTCTTTCTGTTCCTTTAATATTTACGGTATTTTCTTTGGAATTTTCGCCTTCTACAGCTGGATTTGGCCCTCTGGATCTCAGTATCTCTTTCTTTGTTTCTTTCCCTTTTTAATTCAGATTTGCGTCGCTTTTTGAGCGCTCAATCACGTTTATTAATACTGTTTGTATTAATTATGGTGTTAAATACGATTCTGGATTTGGGGATTTGGAATTAGATTTTTTTTCTTTTTAGTATTTAGTATAAATTATGTTATTTAAGATGTATGCTTGTATGTAAGAAAGGAAAATTTATGCTTAAATTAAACTCTCTATGGATTGAATATTAAATTACTTGCTATACTGATTTTAGGACTTCAGATTCGCTCTTAACAAATTTTTTGTTTATGTTCTTTATATTAAACAGTCTATGCCATCCGGATAGTGTATTTCTTTCTATTATAGAATATAAATACCAAAGTTAGCTCATTTATCAAATTCAAATCATTCGTTGTGGCTCAAATACCGTGCTTTCACGGACATGGTTAAAGCTGAATAAAATATTTTGATTTTTATATAAATTTGTGATTATTTGGGGTTTCTTGCTTTTCGACTTCCATGTGTCTTCTGGTTTGCTTGTTTCTTTCATCCATTGTTTTCTCAGGGCAGGCTGAAAATCTTGATTTTCAAGTGTTGTTATCAAATGAATTATTAATATACAATTGCATTTTGGGGTCTTTTTGGTGTTGATAATTTTCTTGCTTAGGTTTTTGAAATTGAATTTCAGATTTGACGGACTGATCTTCATGAATTCAACGACCGCTGGACCATCAACTGTTTCCTGCAAATCGGGAAACAATAACTGCTTCTTCTTCTGGATTCTCTTTTGCCTGTTGCCAAAGTTTTTGGGTACTCCTATTGCATACGTTAACTTCCTTTTGATTAAGGCCATAGATAGGAGTCCCTCTGCAGTAGTTGTCTTGGAAGTTTGCAGAGACATCGCCCTGTAGCTGTGATTAATTTGGCCAGCTGCAGTTAGTATCTGCAGGGAATAATTGTTTGAGCTGCCTGCAGTTGGCATCTTAACAATACTTTGTAACATGGTTTCCTCTCAATTATCTGGTTCAACCAAGACCCAAATGTGCAAACCATTTCAGAGCCAGTTGCTTTTTCCTGAGAACCTTCCGGATGCTCTAGTGTCTGATCATGTTGAGCTAGACTTCGCTGATGTATTTGGTCCTTTGCCAGTTCAGGCATCAACAGAAACAAATTGTGGTGAATTGGCAAATCCTTTGTCTGGAGCAGATGCTACCGAGCTCATTTATGATGATCCACTTGTCATTCACAACCGGTCACATTCATTGGTTGGCCCCTCTTCCTATGTCAGCCAGTCCTTGAAGTTAAACAAGCTCACCTTACATGAGACAGAGGATTCAATGGAACTGGTGGAGTCTGTACAGGAAGAGACTATTAAAGAACTTGACGAATTATCCCTAGGTGATACTGTTGATGAGAAAGGTCTTGAGGATGTAAATGTGGATTCTTTGGAGGTCCGTGGTGTAGGCATTGAAGATTTTGAGGTTCTGAAAGTTGTTGGGCAGGGTGCATTTGGGAAAGTTTATCAGGTTAGGAAAAAGGGTACATCAGAAATCTATGCAATGAAAGTCATGCGGAAGGACAGGATAGTGGAGAAGAATCATG
>CATIWR010032788.1:0-34932 GCA_949677035.1 Omphalea diandra | reverse complement strand
GTTAACAAATTGAAATTCGAAACAATTCATGATGACAATCTAAAATCGTGACATCAAATTAAGAGTTGATAAAAATTTTGAGGAAAGCTTGTAAATAATGATCATGAATAATAGTCGCGAGCATGAATTACAAGGGAAAATGAAAAATAATGAAAAAATATGAATTAGCCTTAATAAATGTGATCACTTCAATGTAATGATGATCAATTCAAGCAAATTGGCATAAAAAGCATAATTGCATAATAAATTAACATATCCAAAGCATTCAACATACATAACTATTAAACATAACATTCAATCAATCAAAATTGACAAATATAATGAAGAATGTGAAGTGAGATCACTTTTCACTATAGGGAGCTTCCATTTAGCATCTTTAGTTCCCTTAGTTCCCTTTTGTTGAAGTTTATCCTTTCTTCATTAAGGGGTTTAGTGAAAATGTTTGCAAGTTAATGATTAGTGTTAATAAATTCTAACACTATGTCACCATTTTGGATATAATCTCTAAGAAAATGATGTCTAATACCAATATGTTTACTTCTTGAATATTGGATTGGATTTTTTGAAAATTTATTGCACTTGTATTGTCATATTTGATAGAAATGTGATCAACATCTTTGCCATAATCCTTGAATTATTGTTTCATCCAAAGAACTTGTGTACAATAATAACCCACCACTATGTATTTCGCTAAGACGGTGAATAAGGCAACTAAAACTTAGTTTTTGCCAAACCTAGAGACTAAACAATCACCTATGAATTGGCAAGTTTCAGGAGTGATCTTTCTATCTAATAAACTACTGGCATAATCCTTATTCGAATATCTAAGAAGGCTAAAAGATGAATTCCAAGGATACCACAATCCTAAATGCAATATGCTATGTAAATATATAAGAATCCTTTTAATAGCATTTAAATGTGATTCCTTAGGGCAAGATTAGAATGTAGCACTCATGTAAACACTAAACATGATATCGGGTCTATAAGCAATAAGATAGAGGAGAGAGCCAATCATACCTCTATTCTTATTTTCATCAATTGGCTAACCTTATTCATCCTTGTCTAGTTTGATGGTTGTACTCATTGGAGTCTTTGCTACTTTGCATCCATCCATGCTAAACCTTTTGAGTAGATCCTTTGCATACTTAGTTTGGTTGATGAAGATGTCTTATTTGGTTTATTTGATATGTAGACCAAGGAAAAACTTGAGCTCACCCATCATGCTCATCTCAAATTCCCTAGTTATACATTTAGCAATATCTTCATAAAAAGATTCATTAGTAGTACTAAATATAATGTCATCAACATATATTTGTACAATGAGCGTATATTTATTGTGCGTTTTGACAAATAAAGTTGTACCAAACTTGCCTTTTTTGAAATCATTTTGTAAAAGGAATGAACTAAGCCTTTCATACTAAGCTCCTAAAGCTTGTTTTAAACCATACAAGGCTTTAGTTAATTTTAAAACATGATTAGGAAAAGCATGAGATTTAAAACCAGGAGGTTGTTCAATATATACTTCCTCCTCAATGAGACCACTCAAAAATGCACTTTGAACATCCATTTGAAAAAGTTCAAAATTCATGTGACATATAAATGCCATACAAATGATAAGAGAATCTTAATGGCCTCTAATCTTGCTACGAGGGCAAAGGTTCATCATAGTCAATGCCTTCCACTTTGTTGTAACATTTTGCAAACAATCTAGCTTTGTTCCTAGTAATGAAACCTTGCTCATCTAACTTATTTGTAAACACCCATTTGCATCCCATAATAGGGTGTTCCTTAGGCCTAGGAACAAGTTCCTAAACTTTGTCTCTCTCAAATTGGTTGAGTGCCTCTAGCATAGCAATCACCCAACTCTCATCATCATTAGCTTTATCAACAAATTTTAGCTCAAATTGAGAAACAAATGTAAGATTATTATCTAAAGTAAGAATTTGAGACCTAGTACTTACTCCCTTAGATGTCTCACTAATGATAAGATCTTTTGGGTGATATTTGATGAATCTCCAATCCTTGAAAATTTTTGAGTTGGGTTTTCTACTTGTGATGACTTGTTATCTTTAAGATCAATCAACATTTCTTTTAGAGTTGAATCAATCTCCAACTTCTCAAAGTCACCTACAAGGTTATCAACAAGAGAACTGTTGACCTAAGGCACCAAGAAGGGTAGTTGAATTAGCGTTTAAAAAAAATTAAGGATAAGGCATTTAAAGAAGTTAAGTAGAAGAAAACAATAATAGACACAAGAGTTTATAGTGGCTCAGCTATTAACCAACCCTACGTCCATTCCCCAATTCTCTACAATTGGGTATTCACTCAGCTCAAAAAGTGTTTCCAAGCTCACACCAAACTTTTACAACTTGTGTTTTTTAGGCTCACACAAAAACCTCTTACAAGTGTTTTCGAGGCTCACACTAAAAGCTCTTACAATGGTGTTTATTGCTCACACCAAACAATCACTAAAGCATAAATAAGAATTGAAAGAATGAGTAGTAAATTAGCAAGAGTATGGTTACAAATTAATGAATTCTCTTGCATTTACATTTATTTGATAGAATATTTGTAGCTCATATCTACCAAAGATACATTAGACTAAAACTATCAACAAATCTCCAAGATGTGCTAGGTAGATTCAACATTAAATGCTTGTCAGATTGAAGTCATGGTCGCTATTACCTTTTTGCGGTCGTGAATTTTCAATTTCCATAGAGGAGCTAAAAATTTCGGCGAAAGACATCATTTGTATCTAATGCCTAGTCCACCTGTCAGCTTTTCATTGGTCATCCAGAAAAATATAGTCATTGTGTTCTAACCACTCTCAAAAGTTGCGGTCGCGAGATATTAATGCCTTGGGCACAACTGAGACCGTGAATTCCTCTGTTTGAAGAGAAAACATTAACTGCTTAAGTTGCGGTCATGAACAAACTTTTGCCTTCGCAATTTTTTATCTTCAACAGACACTTGGGACACCTGATAAGCTGTGATTGTGGATTTAGTTCCCTCTTTTGTCATTATCAAATTTGCGGTCACGACTTAAGCGTGACACACACCGCGAATTCTTTTGTGACTAAGGCTTTGCCAGCTTTAGGTGTGTCGCAGCAGTGAAGTTGTCTGTAAATTTCTCTAGGCTACCGTTATCGTTCCTTGTGACTGATTCGTGGTCACGACTTACAATACACTCACCGCGAATTAGAGCGAACTTTACAAGGTTGGAGATTTAAACTCCATCCAACTTCTAATGTCAAAATCTAACTTATAATATGCAAAACATCACTCAATGAAAGCATTAGAATTGATCAATCTCTATTATCAAGATTAAAAGAGGTTCATGACTTAGGTTAAATCAATCTAATCCAACAATCTCCCCCTTTTTGATTTTGATAAATTAGATTGATCCTAAGGGAAAAAATAAATGCAACAATTCTAAAGTTGTGAAGATAGAATAGTAAATTGTTCAATATGGACTTAGAATCTTTAGCAAAAATTTCTAAGTATGACTTCCAAACAATCAAGGTAAGAATTCTAAAAAAAATAATAAGTATGATAATTATGATGCTCCCCCCTTTTGATTCTTTCTTGATTCTATCTTTCCCCCTTTAGCAAGATCAAAAAGAGGGTAAAGGGAAAAGAGCAATTGCATAAAAATAAATAGACAACGATTCATAAGGAGCAAATGCATAACAAAGTGAAATAAAGCAATCACAATAAGATAAAAAATGTCAAAGAACAAACACTTTATATATATATATATATATATATATATATTCATAACAATTTTGAGGGATCAAAATTTTTTCATTCAAAAAGAAAAAGAAGATCTTATACTAGAAAGCAGAAGAATCATCATCATCTCCAAAAATTTATTCTTTGTCTTCATTATCTCCACCTTCTGCTTCATCTCCATCTTCAATTCCATCATGGCCTTCTTCTTTTTAAGTATCCTTAAACTCAGTAAAGTCCGGAAGATGGCAAAGAGGAACTCCCAACTTCACTTGCAAGTCCACCATGTCACTATAAAGATGTGAGAGAAAAAGGAATCTCCTCTTCATCTTCCTCATCATCTTGTCCAACTGTTATTGATGGTAGTAAGAGACAGTTTTGTTGTAAGCTTAGTTTGAGCAGGGATTGGTAGGATTCCTTCTTCAATAATGAGCCTCCTCCTTTTGGTGGCTTAGGAGGATTCCATCTTTTTAACCCCCAAATGCACCCAAGGTATAGCCATATGTATCTGGATGAATGGCTTTGGCATTGATTAGGTAGGTAAGATCAAGAAAATTCTAGGATGGAAGGAGTTTCTTAGCAAGGAACTTTTCATTGTCCTCATTAAGAGCCCCTACCAAATGATAGAGGTTGTGATATAACATGGAATAAGAAATTGGCTTTTCAACATGGTGTTCATATGGATCAATTGATCCACAAGTTATCGGCCTGTTTGAATGGGTTTATTCTTAACAAGGCACAATAGGAAGGCCAAGTCTTTTTGCAATACTTTCTCATTCCCATCACCTCTAGCATTGATGGAAAAGGTGACGATACGATGGAGTATCCAAAGAGGTAAGGTTTTTATATATTTGGCTAATGAGGTTTTTGGGTCGTGTTTGATTTTAATAGAAATTTCTTACCAAAATTCAGAATAGATGACGTCAAGAGCTGAGATAATGAAAGGGATATTTTCTCTTATTTGAAGAAAAAAAGAGAGGAAAGTTGTTCAAAAGTAATAAAGTGGGGATCACTAAAAGCTCGAAAAACTAACCCGTATTAACCTGTTTTTGATTTTGCTTTGCAACTGAGTTGTATCGTGCATATGAACCCTTTAACCACTTCTTCATATTTGGGTTCATCCTAGAAGAGAAACTCGATCTAGCCCAAGTTCGATAGGAATGCACGAATTTCATCGTTAAGACCAAGCATCTCTAGCAGAAAGGTTGAAGGGATTTTGTTGGGGAGGATAGTTTTGGAGGATATTTTTCCTCCTCGGCAATGCCCTTCATGAGATGAAGTGTTGGAGGAGCAGATGGTTGATCAATAGCCTTACCTTTTTCTACTCTAGAAATTTTCTTAGGAGCCATTGGAGAAGATTTGAGAGATTTGAAGAATTTGGAAGAGATAAATGATAAGGATTAGATGAAGTAAGGATGGTTACTATTTTGGGGGGGGGGGGTATTTATAGCCATTTGAAGACTCTGTAAATGGCTAGAAAAGGCTAGAAGTGAATTTATGAAAAGATAGAAATAGTTGACAGTCAAATCACTTAATGGTTTGGCAGATACCAAAATTCGTATCCTAACGGACAAAAATTCCTCAGGAATACGTGCTTCCAATGGAAACAAATTTAAATCTTGACCAAATTCATTATGGAGAGTGATTGTCGTGATCGCAAATTGACATTTATCAGCCAATTGTCATGGACCGTTAATTCGCGACCGTGAACAATAGATGGCTACCGTGAATTATGAGGCATCAAGAATAAGAAGAAGAATTAAATTTTTGAAAATTTCAAAGTTTGATCCACTTGTTGATGCTTAATTTATTGAAATATGTCACAAAAAAGCATAATTATTGTTAAAATTAAGACATCTTAAAAGATCAAGTATCAAAAATAATCAACACATATATAATCAACACAATATCAAATTTTCACTTTAGGGAGCTTCCATCAAGTATTCCCAATTCTCTCTTAATAAAGTTCAATCTTTCTTCATTGAGAGGTTTAGTAAAAATATCTGCAAGTTGATAATTTGTGTCAATAAATTCTAACACAACATCACCCTTTTGGACATGATTTTTAAGAAAATGTTGTCTAATGTTTGTATTTACTCCTAGAGTGTTGGATGGGATTCTTAGAGAGATTGATAGCACTAGTGTTATCACATTTAACTGGAATGTGATCAATCACTTTGCCAAAATCCTTTAATTGTTGTTTCATCTAAATAACTTGGGTGCAATAACAACCCATAGCGCGGTCGATAGGGCAAACAAAACTTACTTTTTGCTAAACTAAGATACTGGACATTCTCCTATAAATTGGCAAGTTTCAAAAGTGCTCTTTTTATCTAAAAAACTACCTGCATAATCCACATCCGAAAAACTTATAAGACTAAAAGATAAGTCCCTAGGATACCATAAACCTAAGTTTAATGTGTCATGCAAATATTTGAAAATTCTTTTAACAGCAATTAAATGTGATTCTTTAGGAGAGGATTGGAACCTAGCACACATGCATACATTAAACAGAATATCGGGACTAGAAGCAGTTAGATAAAGTAGAGATTCAATCATACCAAGATATCTCTTTTCATCTACCATCTTACCTAATTCATCTTTGTCTAACTTGATGGTACCACTCATAGGGGTTTTCACTACTTTGTAACTATCCATGCAAAACTTCTTGAGTATCTCTTTTGAGTATTTAGCTTGGCTGATGAAGATTCCTTCTTTGGTTTGCTTAATTTATAGACCAAGAAAGAACTTAAGCTCTCCCATCATTCTCATTTCGAATTCCCTAGTCATACACTTAGCAAAATGCTCACAAAGAGATTCATTAGTATCACCAAAAATGATATTATTAACATAAATTTGTACAATAAGTGTATCATGCTTGTGCTTTTTAACAAACAATGTAGTGTCCACCTTTCTTTTTTCAAAATCATTTGTCAAAAGAAATGAACTAAGCCTTTCATACCAAGCTTTTGGAGCTTGTTTCAATCCATACAAGGCTCTATTCAATTTAAAAACATGATTAGGAATATTATAAGACTCAAAACTAGGAGGTTATTTAACATAAACTTCCTCCTCAATTACTCCATTTAAAAATGCACTTTTTACATCCATTTGAAAGAGTTTAAAATTCATATGGCATGCAAAGGCTAAAAGAATCTTAATAGCCTCTAATCTTCTGCGGGAGCAAATGTTTCATCATAATCTATATCTTCCTCTTGGTTGTAACCCTTAGCAACTAATATAGCTTTATTCCTAAACACCCATTTGTAACCTATAATTGGGTGTTCTTTAGGCCTAGGGACAAGTTCTCATACCTTGTTTCTCTCAAATTGGTTGAGTTCCGCTTGCATGATAATCACCCAACTTTCATCATCAAAAGCCTCATCAATGGATTTTAGATTAAGTTAAGAAACAAAAGCAAGATTATTATCTAAAAGATCAAGTTAGGATATAGTACTTACACCCTTAGAGGTATCATCAATAATCAAATCTTTAGGGTGATCCTTGGAGAATCTCTAATTCCTTAGGTAGATCTTAACTTAGCTCAACTTTTTATTGATGTTGTGGTTCCTCATCTACTCTTAATGATTCACCTTCTTCCTTATCTTTATCCTTTTTTCTTGTAGTGTCTTTCAATTCCACTTTTTTAAAGTCACCTATAAGATCATCAATAAAAATACATTTTCCAATATCACGTTTACTAGATTCATAAAAAAAAAACATTCATAAACTATTCAATTGCCATAAAACCCTTATTAAAGACTCTATAAGTCTTGCTAGAGGTGGAATAACCTAAAAATATAGCTTCATTGTCTTAGAATCAAATTTTCCAAGATTATCCTTAGTGTTCAATATATAACACTTGCAATCAAATACTCTTAGGTATGATATCTTGGGTTTTCTACCATTCCAAAGTTCATAAGATGTTTTATTGAGAATGGGTTTTTAAAAACTCAATTTGCAATATAACACGAAGTATTAATGGCTTCGACCTAAAAGTAATTTGGTAAAGAATACATTGAGCATGGTTCTAGCCATTTCTACTAGTGTTCTATTTGTCCTCTCTCCAACACCATTTTGTTGTGGTGTTCTAGGAGTTGAAAAGTTAAGAAAAATTGCATTCTCTAAACAACAAGTTTCAAAAGACTCATTTTGAAATTCTTTTCCATGGTCACTTCTTATAGATGAAATGACGTAACCCTTTTCATTTTGAATTATTTTTACAAAGCTTTTAAAAGCACTAAAGGTATCATTCTTATGAGCTAGAAAGGACACTCAAGTAAACTTAGAATAATCATCAACTAAGACTAGTGCATAATGTCTTCCACCTAAGCTAACACTTTTAGTAGGTCATATTACGTCTATATGAATTAGTTGAAGGGATCTATATGAACTTACAAAATTTTTAGCTTTGTAGGAGGCTTGATATTGATTCCTCATTTGGTAAGGACCACATGTCTTATCTTTAGTGAAACTTAGCTTGGGAAAGCCTTCCACTAGCTTTCCTTTTCATAGTCTTTGTAGTAGATCTATGCTTGTATGTCCAAGCCTTCTATGCCATAACCAAGCCTCATTACTAAAAGACATAAGACACTTGAAAGATTGGTTAGCCAAATTGTGTAAGTCAATTGAGTAGGTATTGCCTTTCCTTTCACCATTGAAAACAACCTCATCATCTACTAATGTGGTGACTCAACATTTTCTATGATCAAAGG
This sequence comes from Omphalea diandra, assembly GCA_949677035.1. NCBI lineage: Eukaryota > Viridiplantae > Streptophyta > Magnoliopsida > Malpighiales > Euphorbiaceae > Omphalea > Omphalea diandra. Next base: position 26,488 of record CATIWR010032788.1, on the reverse strand, counting down.
TGATTTTATTACTTTTGGCACATAATTGGCTTACACTCAACAAATTATGTTGTAAGCCATTAACTAATAAAACATCATCAATCAAAGAACAACCATTCTTACCAATAGTTCCAATTTCAATTACCTTACCGTTGGCATTGTTACCAAATGTGACATTTCCACCTTCTTTTTCTTTCAATACTATGAATAGCTTCTTATTGCTCGTCATATGCTTAGAGCATCCACTATCCACATGCCAATTGCTTGATTTATTGGTGGCTACCATAAATCCCTACACAATACAAGTAAATCACTTTTTCTTAGGTACCCAAGCATACTTGGGTCCTAGAAGGTTAGGAGTTGAAGGGTCCTCTAATTTGAGGTGAGCCTTCCTAATATAACATTGAATATTAATGTGCCCATATTCCATGCAATAGTGACATTAGAGTTTAGACTTGTGAGTCTTTCTCCTATGCACAAACTTAGTATAAGTAGGAGGCCTTCTCATACTTTGGTCATGCAAGTGCATTGAGTGATGAGGGGTAGTAGAGAATTGCATGTGTTTGTGTGTGTGAACATGTTTCTTGCTATACATGTAAGCATGGTTAGCCTTTATTAAAGTAGGCCTTGAGCCATTTTGTGCTTTCCTTTTGCCTTTAGGCATTGGGAATTTAATGCTTAGAGCACTTTTCTTCCTCATGACTTCAACACTTGAGATTTGAGGTATTATTGTTCTAACAAATATAGTGAGTGTAGATGCGGAGATTGAGGCTTTATTAAATCCTAGACCATGCCTAATTAAGGGAGACCTTTGTGATACTATGAGTGTATCCAAAGCTTCCTTACCCTTATGAAACTTAGAGATAGAGCTTCTAAGCTCAATGACTTCTCCCTTTAGAGTATTATTCTCGTTTCTTAATGAAGCTAATGATGAAGATGATTTGGAAAGATTTTCCATTGATTATTTGAGTTCTTCATTTGAAGTCCTCAATTCACATACAAGATCATTAAGGGATTTGTAATCATCCTCTAATTTTGAGCATTTTCTCTTGTAAGATTTCATTTATGACTTATACTTGTCACATCTCATAGTGAGAGCTTCTAGAAGCTCTTCATCTACATAATCTAAGTCATCACAATCTGAATGAGAATGAGATAAAGTGTTTACCTCATTAGGAGAGTCTTATTGAGCCATGAAGCATGAGTTCGCAATCTTTTCATCCTCACTTGAGTTATCATCCTAAGTGGCTTTGAAGGTTTTTCTCTTCTCTTTGTCCTTTTTCTTCTTCTTCTTTAGCTTAGGACAAACATATTTGATGTGGCCTTGCTTGCCACACTCATAATAAGTGACTTCATTTGATCTCTCTCTAGGATTAGGAGTTGTCTTTTTGAAGTTCCTTATTTCTTTTCTTCTTCTAATGAGCTCTTTAGTCCTTCTTGAGAGCATTACTAGCTTTTCTTCTTCTTTGTCACTCTCTTCTTCACTTGAGGTAGTTTCCACTTCCTTCTTTTTGGTTGAAGATTTGAATGCCAAGGTTTTTCTTTCAGGTTTTTTTGATTTTTCTCCTTGGGCCCTCACTTTCTTCATTTCCTAATCCTTTTTTAAGGCTAACTCATGAGTTAAGAGTTTGCTTATTAAAACATTCATAGGAACCTTCCCAATCTTTAGATTGGACTCTTGAATGTTGTATACTCATACACCAAATTTATCTAATGAAAGAGTTTTAAGGATTTTAGTATTTACCTTACAGTTGGTAAGAGTCCTTCCAAATTTCTTCATGTTTGTGACAATAGAAAGGAGACTATTTGTCATTTCGGTGATGCTTTCATGGTCTTTCATCATGAAGAGCTCCCATTTTGTCACATACATTTCCAACCTACTTGATTTCACAAGTGTTGTGCCCTCATGATAGTTTTATAGGGTCTTCCATATGGCATGAGCTATTTGGCAGTATTGTACTCTTTCAATATTTTCCCTTAAGAGAAAGCTTAGAAAAATTGTCATGGCTCTCTTGTTCCTACCATTTGACCTTTTATGGGCTTCAACCCATTCTTCTTTTGAATGAGTTCTTCATTTCCATCCACTACTTTGATGGGTGCCTTCCATTCTTTGACTATGACATCCCAAAGATCCACTACATATGTATCAAGATAAATCTTCATCCTATACTTCTAATGAGTATAGTCATATCCATCAAACTAGGGCTTAACATGTGAGTGGATACCCTCTTATGCCATGATCTTTGCTCACTCAATTAAGGTTTATTTATGAAGGGGGGTTGAATTGGTGTTAAAAAAAATTAGGGATAAGTTGTTGAAAGAAGTTAAGTAGAAGAAGAGAATAATAGACATAAGAGTTTATAGTGGTTTGGGTATTAACCAACCTTACATCCACTCCTCAATTCTATACAATTGGGCATTTCACTCAACTCAAAAAGTGTTTCCAAGCTCACACCAAACTTTACAACTTATGTTTTCTAGGCTCACACAAAAACCTCTTACAAGTGTTTTCAAGCTCACACCAAACTTTACAACTTATGTTTTCTAGGCTCACACAAAAACCTCTTACAAGTGTTTTCAAGGCTCACACTAAAAACCTCTCATAAGTGTTTTCAAAGGTCATACTAAAACCTCTTACAATAGAGTTTATTGCTCACACCAAATAATCATTAAAGCATAAATAAGAATTGAAAGAATGAGTAGCAAATTAGCAAGAGTATGGTTATAAATTAATGAATTCTCTTGCATTTACATTTTTTTGGTGGAATATTTGTAGCTTATATCCACCAAAGAAACATTAGGCTAAAACTATCAACAAATCTCCAAGATGTGCTAGGCAGATTCACCATTAAATGTTTATCAGGTTGAGGTCATGGTCGCAACTACATTTTTGAAGTCGCTACTACCTTTTTGAGGTCGCTAATTTTCAATTTCCATAGAGGAGCCAAAAATTTTGGTGGAAGACACCATTTGTGTCTAATGGCTAGTCCACGTGTTAGCTTTTCATTGGTCATCTAGGAAAATATAGTCGTTGTGTTCTAACCACTCTCAAAAGTCGTGGTCGTGAGATATCAATGCCTTGGGACACCTGAGACTATGAATTCCTCTGTTTAAAGAGTAACCTTCAACTGCTTGAGTTGTGATCACGAACAATATTTTACCCTTACAATTTTTGATCTTCAACAGACACCTGGGACACTTGGCAAGCTGTAGTTGTGGCTTTAGTTCCCTCCTTTGTCACTATGAAATTCGCAGTCATGACTCAGGCATGACACACATCGTGAATTCTTCTGTGACTAAGGCTTTGCCAACTTTGGGTATGTCACAATAGTGAAGTTATCCGTGAATTTCTCTAAGCTAGCTTCATCTTTCCTTGTGACTAATTTGCAATCACGATTTACAATACACTCACTGCGAATTAGAGTGAACTTTACAAGGTTGGAGATTTGAACTCTATCCAACTTCTAATGTCAAAATCTAACTTATAATTTATAAAACATCACTTAATGAAAGCATTAGAATTGATCAATCTCTATTGTCAAGATCAAAAGAGGTTCATGACTTATGTTAAATGAACTTAGTCCAATAAGAACCCTTCCTAAGATCAAGTTTACTAGATTCATCAAATAAAATGTTCATTGGCTCTTTAATAACCATAGAACTTTTGTTGAAGACCCTATAGGTTTTACTAGAGGTGGAGTAGCCTAGAAAAATGCCTTTATTTATTTTTGAATCAAATTTTCCAAGGTTTTCCTTGGTATTAAGAATATAGCATTTACATCCAAAACTCTTTAATATGAAAGCTTAGTTTATCTACCATTCCATAGCTCATAAGAAGTTTTGTTTATAATGGGTTTTTTAAAAAAACACAATTTGCAATGTAACAAGAAGTATTTATGGCTTTGGCCCAAAAGTAATTAGGCAAAGAATACTCATTAAGCAGGATTCTAGCCATCTCTATTAACATCTTATTTTTCCTCTCTATAACATCATTCTCTAAATACTATTGTGGTGTTCTATTATGAGAAATCTCATTCTCTAAATAATAAGTTTCAAAAGATTCATTTTCAAATTTCTTTCCATGGTTACTTCTAATAGAAAAAAAGACGTAACCTCTTTCATTATGAATTCTTTTTGCAAAACTTTTGAAAGCATCAAAAGTGTCATCCTTATGAGTAAGAAAGGAAACCCAAGTAAACCTAGAGTAATCAACAACTAGGACAAATGCATAATGCTTTCCACCTAGACTAGCATTCCTAGTAGGTTTAATTAGGTCCATGTATTAGTTAAAAAGGCTTATAAGTGCTTACAACATTCTTTGCTTTGAAGGAAGTTTGGCATTGCTTTCCCATTTGGGAAGGTCCACAAGCCTTGTCCTTGAAGAATTTTAGCTTAGTAAGAACCTTTACTAGCTTTTCTTTCGATAGACTTTGTAGGAGCTCTATGATAGCATGGTCAAGTCTTCTATGCTGAAGCCAAGCTTCATTGCTAAAAGACACAAGACACTTGAAGGATTGGTTAGTCAAATTATCTAAGTGGTCTCTCATTTCACCCTTAAAGATTACCTTCTTATCCACCAAGGTGGTAACCCAACATCTCTAGGGTCAAAAGTGACTTTATTACCTTTGTCACTGACTTACACTTAACAAATTATGTTGCAAACCTTCAACTAAAAGAACATTATCAATAAGTGAATAGCCATCCTTACTAATTATTCCAATGCTAATTACTTTACCCTTGGCATTGTTCCCAAATGTGACATTGCTACTTCCTTTTCTTTTTATGGCTATGAATAGCTTTTTGTTTCATTTCATATGCTTTGAGCACCCACTATCCACATACCAATCATTGTCTTCATTAATGGCTGCTAAACATTCCTACAAAACATAAATAAATTATCTTTCTTTAAGTGCTTAAACATACTTGGGTCCTTTGGGGTTAGGCCTTGAAGGGTCCTCTAATTTAAGATGAGTCTCTCTAATATAGCAAAAAATGTTTATCTAACCAAACTTCATATAATAATGACATTGGAGCTTAGACTTGTGAGTCTTTCTTCTATACACAACCTCAGTATGAGTAGGGGGTCATCTCATACTATGGTGATGAGAGTATATACATATGCATGAGTGATTGGGAGTAGAAGAGAATTTTTAGTATGTGTTAGGGCAAGCATGTTTCTTAATGTACATGTATGCATGGTTAGCCTTTTTAGGCTTAAGCTTTGAGCCTTGACGTGTCTTTCTCTTGCCCTTGGGCATAAGTGGCTTAGTGTATGAGCACTCTTCCTCCAAAATACCTCAATACTTTATGTTTGAAGTGTTGATACTTTACTAAATGCTATGAGATGAGATATAGAAGAAGAAGAGGCATCATTGAAGCCTAGACCATGTTTTACTAAGGCAGGTCTTTGAGATACAATAAGTATATCTAAAGCTTCCTTCCTTTTATGGAACCTAGAGATAGAATTTCTAAGTTCAATTACTTCTCCCTTTAATGAGTCATTTTTCTTCCTTAAGGAGTTTATAGAAGATGAAAGACTTAGAAAGACTCTATATAGATTTTTTTAGTTCTTCATTTGAAGTCCTCAACTCATTTACAAGCTCATTTAGGGAGTTAAACTCATCCTGCAATTTTGAGCATTTCTTTTTATAAGTTTTTATATTTATCACATCTCAAAGTAAGAGCTTCAAGAACCTCATCATCTCCATCATGATATGCACCATAATTATTACTAGAGTGAGGAGAATAACTTACCTCATTAGAAGAGTCCTTTTATTCCATGAAGTAGAGATTGACCACTTCTTCATCTTCATCTTCATTACTAGAGTTGTCATCTAAAGTGGCTTTGAAGCTTTTCTTCTTTGCTTTGTCCCTTTTCTTCTTCTTCTTTAGCTTAGAGCAATCATACTTGATATGACCTTGTTTACCACACTCATAGCAGGTCCATTCATTCTTCTTTCCTTGAGACTAAGAGATGCATTCTTGAAGTTCCTTTTATCCTTTCATCTTCTTATTATAGCTTATTTATCCTTATAGAAAGCATGTCCAGCTCTTCCTCTTCTTTTTCACTATCATCATTATCACTTAAGACAACTTCCACTTCTTTGTCTTTGCCTAAGGATTTAAGGCCTATGGTCTTCTTTTTTATTTTACCATTTTTATCCCCTACCCTCTCATCTTCTTCATTTCCTCATCCTTTTTCAAGGCCAACTCACGAATGAGAAGCTTGCCTATGAAAACATCTATTGGCACTTTTTCAATTTTTGGATTTGACTCTTGAATACTGTACACCCTAGCATTAAACTTTTTAAGAGGTAAAGATTTGAGTATTTTAGTGTTTACCTCATGATTGGTGAGAATTCTACCAAATTACTTAATGTTCGTGATGATAGATAGGAGTCTATTTATCATGTCGATGATGTTTTCATTGTCTTTCATCATGAATAGCTCTTATTTTGTCACATACATTTCTAGTATGTTAGACTTTACCAAAGTTGTGCTTTCATGATAATTCTCTAATGCCTTCCAAATTCCATAGGTGGTGAGGCAATGTTATACTCTTTCAATCTCCTCTCTTGACAAGGAGATAGGAAGAATTGTCATTGCTCTTTTATTTTTTTTCCATTGGATCTTCTATGTGCTTTGACCTTTTCCTCACTTAGTATCAATTTTTCACTTTCATAAACCACCTTGGTATGAGGCTTCCATTCTTTTGCTACTTATGCCATAGATCCACCACATCGTTGTCTAAGTATATCTTTATTTTATACTTCTAATGATAATAGTCAGATCCATCAAAATAGAGCCTGAGATAGTTGTGGATTCCTTCTTATGCTATTGGACTTTTCTCACACACTTAAGGTTTTAATTAAGACTTTGCTCTAATACCACTTGTGAGCCCTTGAGCACTAAGAACAAGAAGCTGAATTGGCGAGAAAATTAAAATTTGCAGGGAAGGATTTGATGAGATGAAAATAAAGGATGAAGGAGAAAAGTTAAAGACACAAGATTTTATAGTGTTTCGAGTGTGAACAAGTTGTATGTCCACTTCTCAATTCTTCTAATTGAGCATTCTACTAACACTAAATTGTGTATTCAAGCTCACACTAAACTTTTACACTTTGTGTTTTATGGTACACACACAACCTTATAATTTGTGTTTCAAGGCTCACACAAAAACCTCTCAAGTGTTTTCCCAAAGGCTCACACTTAACCTATAATGAGTTTTATAACTAGGCTAACTCTCAAACCTAATAACAATGGTGTTTAATGCTCACAACCAACAATAACAATTCATATATAAGAATTAAGGGTTAAGAAACAAAATTACAAGAGTTTAGCTATATTTAATGTTATTTTCTTACATTAATGTTATTTTCTTACATTCATGTCTATTTGGTGGAGTATTTATAGGCAACAACCACCAAAGAGATGTTACAAACAAAATAATTCTAAATCTACAAGTTGTGTTAGGCAGATCTTGCATTAAATGCTTCATAGACTGATTTCGAGGTCGTGACTAGTCATTCACAGTCGTGATTTCACTTCTAACATAAAAATTATTGAAGTCGCAGTAGAGAACCCTATTTTTATCTAATGGCTAGTCCACATGGCACACTACCATTGGTCTTCTAAGAAATATAGCCATTATGTTTCTTTGAGCTACACAAAAGTCGCAGTCAGGAAAAATTTTTCTCTATGAAGCTATTGCAATCTTGAATCCTTCTATTTGACAAGGAAATGTAGCTCCATTAAATCATGGTCTCGATCATTATGTCACCCTTGGAAATTTTGATAAATCAACAGCTTTCTGGGACACTTGGCATGTTTTGGTTATGGATTTTATTCCCTATAGGAAAATCCAAAAATAGTGGTTGTGAATCTAAACGCAACTCTTATCGCGAATTCATCTGTCATAGCTTTACAAAATCCTTAGCAAGATAATGATTATGATTTCTAGTGCGAATCTGTCTGCCCTATCCTTTAGAATGCAAGATAACGATCACGAATTTGAAGTTCACCCCCGTGAATTAGAATGCCTTTCATAATATATGAGATTTAGACTCCAATTCAACTTTCAAAGCAAATCTATATAAAAAACTGTAAGATGCACACTTAAAATTGATGTTGAACATATCAATCTATATTGTCAAGATCAAAAGAGAGTTTTGACTTAGGTTTGACCAACCTAGTCCAATAATATTATAGATGACTTTGAGAAGTTTGAGTTAAACTTAACACCCAAGGAAAATATTATTGATCTTAAGGATGATAAGCCACCATAAGAGAAAGAGCAAGCTCTACCTTAGTAAGAAGAGAACTAAACTCAAGAACTCCTTAAAGATTTAAGCTACTCCAAGGATCACCTAAAGGATTTTATCATTGGTGAGACATCCAAAGGAATAAGTACTAAAGTTCAATTACATTATTTAGATAATAATCTTGCTTTTTATTTCTAAAATTGAGCTAAAGTCAATTGTTGAGGCTCTTGATGATGAGAGTTAGGTGATTGCTATATAAGAGGAACTCAACCAATTTGAGAGAAACAGGGTTTGGGAATTTATACCTAGGCCTAAGGAACACTCGATTGTAGGTTGCAAATGGGTGTTGAGGAACAAGTTAGATGAGTAAGGTTTCATCATTGGAAATAAAGATAAATTGGTTGAAAAGGGTTACAACCAAGAGGGAGGCATTAATTATTATGAAACCTTTGATCCCATTGCAAGATTAAAGGCCATTAGAATTCCTTTACCATTTATATGTCATATGAACTTTAAACTTTTTCAAATGAATGTGAAAAGTGCATTTCTAAATTATTATATTAAGGAGGAAGTTTATGTTGAACAATCTTTGGGTTTTGAGTCTCATAATTTTCCTAACCATGTTTTTAAATTAACTAAGGCCTTGTATGGTTTAAAACAAGCTCCAAGAGCTTAGTATGAGAGGCTTAGTTCATTTTCTAACAAAATGATTTTGAAAAAGGCAAGGTTGACACAACATTGTTTATGAAAAAACATAACAAGGATGCACTCATTGTATAAATTTATGTTTGTGATATTATATTTGTTACTATTAATGAATCTCTTTGTGAAGAGTTTGCCAAGTTAATGACTAAGGAGTTTAAGATGAGCATGATGGGTAAGCTCAAGTCCTTCCTAGGTCTTCAAATTAAGTAAACCAAATAGGGCATCTTCATCAACCAAGCCAACTATACAAAGGAGCTGCACAAAAGCTTTGGCATGGATACATGCAGAGTAGCCAATAGTCTAATAAGTGCATCAATTAAGTAAGACAAGGATGAATTGAATAAGTGTATTGATGGGAAGAAGTATAGAGGTATGATTGGATCTCACCTCTATTTTACCACTTCTGGACTTGATATTATGTTTAGTGTTTACTTGTGTACTAGATTACAATCTTGTCCTAAGGAATCACATTTGTATGTAATTAAGAGAATTTTAAAGTATTTGCATGGTACATTACATTTAGGACTTTGGTATCTTAGGAATTCATCATTTAGTTTTCTTAAATATTTGGTTGCAGATTATGTTAGTAGTTTGTTAGATAGGAAAAGCACTTCTGAAACTTGCTAATTTATTGGTGAATGTCTAGTTTCATAGTTTAGCAAGAAATATGTTCTAATTGCCTTATCCATTATTGAAGCAGAATATATGGCAGTAGGTTATTATTGCACCTAAGTTCTTTGGATGAAATAATAACTAAAGGATTTTGGCAAAGATGCTAATCACATTCCCATCAAATGTAACAACACAAGTGCAATAAATCTTTCTAAAAATCCTATCTAACATTCAAAAAGCAAGCATATTGACATTAGACATCATTTTCTTAAAGACCATGTGCAAAATGGTAATGTGGTGTTAGAGTTTATCGACACTAACCACCACCTTGTGGATATTTTTACTAAATCCCTTAATGAATAAAGGATAAACTTCATCAAGAGGGAACTTGGGATGCTTGATGGAAGCTCGCTAAGGTAAAAATCGATTTCAATATTGTGTATATATCAATCGATGGTGTTTGATATGCTTAATATGTTTATGAGAATCACTTATTTTGTTTGGCATGTTGTATGAGTCAATTTGATAAGCACTTAAGCTTTTCTATGCTCAAATGCATGAATTGTTCATCAAGACATAAATTGATAACACTAAGTTTAGGCCAACTAAATTGATCACACTAGGTCTAGGCCAACTGCTTAGAGTTTATTTTTAAAATGTTTTTTTTTGAAAATGACTTATAAATCGCAATTGAGATTCCCATCACGATCGCTACTTTCAAGTCAGTTTTATTTTTATATCCATCTTCAATTACGCTTGCGACTCTAAAAGTTACTACTACAACAACTCGAATCTCAAACTGTTGACCTTGCTCCTTTCTAAAGATATTTTGTCCGTTACTCATAATTTTGAAAGGTAGTAGTCACTACACGTGCTTCACAAATGCAACCGGCGAAAAAACTAGTGGACATTAATTACTACTCCAAACAATACAACCACTTCATTCATGCATTGTTTAGCAATTTTGTATCATTTCTTCTTCACTTTATACTCATTTCCTGCCTATTTAAACCCTATTAAATCATTTCTTTCCACTTTTTACCTCTCTTCTCATTCAAACTCTCGTTTCTCTCTCAAGTCTTCTTCTTTATCTTTATTTCATCTTCATCCATGGCCCTCAAAAAATACACCAAAATAGAAAAAGGAAAGGGAATTGCCCAATCCTTTTCTCTTCCTCCTAGAACCTTCGTACCCTTTATATAAAATGAAAGGAGTAATAAGAAAAGAAAATGATAGATTTGAGGCACATAAGAAGAAAGTGATTCGAGCAAACAAGATTTAATCAACTTTCCTTTTTGCTACCCTTTTTTTAGAAAAAGAAATCAATGGCTATCTCGATAAGTTGGGATGAGTTCCTTTCATCTATAGGAAAGAACCAGGCTATAAAGACAGGGAGTCTATATGCAAAGAATATAAGCAAAGGCATCTCTTCTCCAACAGGCATGTATGGCTTAAACTTTCAATGCCTTAGCAAAGAATTTTCTATCTCCTACCCCAAACTCTGTTTACTCTTTAACTTTTAAAATGAAAAAGACATACCCATATTTTCAACTCCTTTAACTTCATCTTTTTTGAATTTTGGCAAACCAATTCAATTGAAAAATGCCATGACCCTAAAAAGTCAACTGTCGAAAACATCAAAACATTTTATGTGTGGCTTATTCATCGCATCATCACCTTCTCATCAATACGAAAGGTGATGGCAATAAGAAAATCTTACAAAAAGACTTATGATTTCTATACTAACTTCTCCAAAAATAACCCATCCAAATAGAGGGATTCTTCATCAATCAATTAAAACATATGAGTCGAAAGGCAAAATGCCAATTCCTCCTTCCTTCTCATGAAACTGCCATTTATAGAAATGTAAGAGCCTTGACTCCTAATATTAAGGCCAATATTATCCCAACTCATCTCCCTAGTTCAAATTTTCTTAACCTCACCTTCCTCTTGAATGCTAAAGCTATTAAGCAAAACACTTACTAATACATGTTAGGAGCACAAAGCATCATTCAACATAAGGCTTCCTAAGCCTCTAAAAGGAAAAGATTGGTGATTGAAAAGCCTCAAAGAAGTGCATCTCAAGAGGAACCCCCTCAAGCTCCAAAGGTACAAACCAAGGTTTCCTCCTCCTCTTCTACTTAAACTTGTATGGCCTCATCTCTTGGAAAAATCTCCAAGATATTGAAGAAAGTCCTTAAAAGGCTTAACTTTCTTTAACATCTCCATTATGACATTATGGAGATCCAAGAAAAACTTGGACATAAGATGTGTCACCTTTTAGATGTTGCTTTTTTTTATGATGAAGAAGAAGAAAAGACACCTCAAGTACCACCAAATGAGGAAAATGCACCCTAAGGAAATGTTGAAGAAGAAAATGAAGATGTTGACGAAGAAAATGAGGATGATGATAATCATGATCTCTAGTTTCTTCTCTTTCTTTTTCCTTATTCTGATTTTCATCTTCCTTTGTATTATTTTTATCCTTTATTTTCCAAATCTTAGTAGTAAGACCCTTTCCTGTAATGTGATAAAATATTTGGCATTATCTATTATTCTTAATTAAATGAATGATTATATTCTATTTTTAATGAATGATTTATGCCTTGCTATGAGTAATTCACTTCTATTATTGTTGAATGATTACTTGGTCTTGCTATGATTTGTCCCTTTCTTTTTGAAATTGACAAAAGGTGAGATGTTACATGCAAAGTACATTGAATTAATTTGTTATGTTCAATTTGATTTTTTAAGTTGAGAGGGAGTAAGAATAAATGATAACGTAGGTTACAAGTTAAAATTACTTAATATGTTAAGGGTAGCATTGATATATTAAGGGAGAGTATCCATTCAACATTCAACTTTGCCATCCATTGACGTAAAATGATCAAAATCAATATGATTCACATTTATCTTTTACATAATTCAATTTATGTTGTCAAAATCAAAAAAGGGGAGATTATTGGACTAAGTTGGTCAAACCTCTATTTTGATCTTGACAACATAAATTAAAAGGTTTTAACATCTTATCTACGTGTTTTGGATGCAGAAGTAAAGTTAGAATTTCATTGGAAGTTGAATGGAGATAAGAATCCAAATTGGTGTGTAAATCGTGACTGTTACTTAAAGCAAAGCTTGGCATAATTTGTCAAGTTTAGTTCACAGTCTCAATCATGGTGACCATTTTGACTCCTACCTTCAAATGACCATGAAGGGACTCAAGCTTCCAATCTGACCAAGCCACGAGACATATGACTTATTGAAGATCCAAAATCACAATAGCGATCCTCTTTGTAGTGATCGTGACTTGCTAAGCTTTAATTCTCCAAAACTGCAGTTGAGTTCACAATGGCTGGTAGAGCCCAAGTTAGCTGGCACGATCAAGGTAGCACCCACGACCTACCGATAATGTCTATGATCTTTAGTTCTTCTTAGAGGGATCCAATGGTTACATTTTGGGATAAACCAATGCTAAAATGCCACATTTACTAGCCGTTAGACACAGTTAAAGATCACAACTATGAATAAACAAAATCCAGAGCAAAACTTAAATCACAACTGCAAATATTTTGTCTTGATCGTGACTTTTTTTTTACAAGTATTAAATGTAGGATTTTGCCACCAACTTTTGAGATATGGAGATATTTTTGTTATTAAAGGTTCTTTGGTGGGAGTAACCTATAAATTCTCCACCAAACGGACAAAAAATGCTAGAGAATAAAATTTATTAATGGAAAAATCTTACAAATTTATTTCTTAGCACTCTCTCTCTTATTTACTCTTTGTGATTCAGTCGTAAAAGGTTTAGTGTCAGCTTTTAAACACTTTTGGGATTAGGTTTAAGAGTGAGCCATGGATCAAAAAATTCTTGTATAGGTTAAGTGTAAGTCTTTAGGGAAACACTTATATAAGGTTGGGTATGAGCCTTTGTAAAACACATTGTAAAGTTAGGTGTGAGCTTGTAAAATACTAAATAAAGTTAGAGAAATATCCAATTAGAGAATTGGCAAATGGATGTAGGATTTGTTAATACTCAAACCACTATAAATCTTGTGAGTTCTTTCTACTCTTATACTTTTTTCTTGTAAACTTGCATCATTGATCTTCCCTCCAAATTTAAATTTTCAACCAATTTAACCCCCCTTCTTGATGCTTAAAGGCCAACATGAAAGAAGTTATTTACAAGTTCGACATCTCTAACACACTCATCATGGACAATGCAAGTAGTTCAATTACGACAACTTTAGGCAGTTTTGTAAGAACCTCCACATCAATCTCAAATTCACTTTAGTAGCTCATCCTCAAATAAATGGGCAAATCGAAGTCACCAATAGGAGGATCCTCAATCGATTAAAGAAAAAACTTGATGAAGCTAAAAGATAATGCTTTGAACAACTAACTTACATTATTTAGATGTACCAAATAACCCCTAAAATGGCCCATGGAGAATCACCCTTAAGCTTAGCTTATGGCATGGAAGTAGTGGTTCTAGTAAAGATTGATATGAAAAGTCCTAGAATCTAACATTTCAATTTAGACATCAATAACGAAGGAGTGAAGTTACACGTTGACTTACTCAATGAATGAAGTGAATAAGTAGCCATCCTAATAGCAGCATACAAAGCAAGATTTGCATCATATCACAATAAAAAAAGTTCACTAAAGATCTTTTTGAAAAGGAAATCTTGTACTTAGGAAAGCTAAAATAGGCAAGGGAGATGCTTGTGTAGGAAAACTTGGAGCCAATTGAGAGGGTTCATACCTTGTCATAAATGTGATTGGAAATAGAGCCTATTAGTTAGCAACATTAGGGGGACAACCAATCTCAATATTCTGGAATGTAGACTATCTTCACAAGTACTATCAATAAAGAGGTATTTCAGTATATATTATTCATAAATGGTTTGACCCCCTAAAAAGTCCATAATATTTTATTTTCATAAAAAAAATAGGTTCAGTTCACCCAATAAAACCATAAAATTTTGTTAAGTATAAAGGTTTGGCTAACCTTGAAAGCCATAAAAACCATCAATAGAGACCAAGAGTTTGGCGCTCCTAAAAAGCCATAAAAATGTGGGTTTGGCTCTCCTGAAAAGCCATAAAAATATAGGTCTGACTCTTCATCAAAAGCCATAAAATTTTTACTGAGTATAAGGTTTAGCCTTTTTAATGAAGGTTAACCAATCTATAAGGTTTTGACAATCCATAAGGGTTCACGTCCATAAGGAATAAATTATGAAAAAAAGATTGATAACATAAAAGCCAGAAATAAATGCAAGTCTTCATCACCATAAAAATTTCTAAGTATGAAGTTTTAGCTTCACTAGCAATTTTAGAGGTTCAACAGTAGGATCATGCCATCTAAATATAGAGTGAGAATTATTATAATTTGTTCAAATCTTATACCTTCAGGTTATCAAAATATACTCATTCATTCATAGGGTGACCCTCTAACCAATCTCATGTACTACAATTGGATTATTAAGAATTTAATTATCCAGTTATATTACTTAAGCCTTTCCAAGAAACATAGTAACTTATAAATTGTTCTACCCAATCAATGAAATACTCTTAAGGTATTCTTTATTCTAGGTTTTTTCACTTGGCCATTTCAAGTTTAAGTTGAACCTGTTCAGTTAAGGATATGTATGTCAATATCTACAAGCCCATGAATGCTATAGAACAATTTTATATATTGAATTAAAGAGTTATCCTTAAGTCATTTTATATATTAAATTAACTTACTTAAGTGTTTATTACTCATTTTCCTACTATTTGCTTTAGGAAAAAGGAAAAGGAATAGAAGAGCATATAAGAGAACATAGAAATATATTCATTACAAAAATGTTCATTATAGAGGAAATATGAAATATAAGATATAATAAGGAAGTGCCTTATTCTAAGAGGGAGGGGGGTTTACTACAGTTGTCGTCTCTTTTGAGCTTTTGAGGGGAAGGTCCTCTACATCTGATTTCCTTTCTGAATGGCCATAAGAAACCCTCTAGATTTACTACCTCTTTAGGACCTTTAGCCACTTAGGAAGTGGAAGAATAGGAAACAATGCTCTTACCCCAAACACTTTCTTTAAGAATAGAAAATGAAGGAATAAGTTTTGCTAACCTAAATAGGGATGTTAGAAATAAGTGAATCTCTCCCCAGGTCTTGGAACCATAAACACCTTAACCATTTTTGTTTTCTCATTTAGCTGATAGTAACGGTGGGGTATGGAGTATCAAAGACCAATTTTCCACCGCTATCTCTCTTGAAATAAAGAGCACAAGCCTCATAAATCTTATTCAGGTTTATGTACTGTAGCTTGGAAAGGTCTAGCCTAAGTTAGTCTTACTTTAGGACCATCTTCACAATTTGCCCATATATAGTTAAAACCAAAGAAAACAAGATAGACATTTCTCCCTTTCTTGTTATACCTATAGAAGTAGCACTGTCTACACAGCTATGTAGATCCTATATGGCAGAACATATGATTTTAGATGGCTCTCCTTCTTCACTAGTTGTTCCTCTTTCTTCATCATCTCTATGTCCCTCTGTGTTAAAGCCTTTTCAAACCTCATCCCCTTAAGGGTTTTAACATTCACCTCATCAGAATATCAACGGCAAAGCTTAGCCACCTCAGATTTATGTTCTTCGACAAACTCAATTGATCTCCCTTAAGTCTCTTGTTCAAAAATAAAACATTTAAATATCATAATAAAGTTTGTAATAAAAATCAAAAAGATAGAATGAATAAAATTTGTTGTAGAGAACTCTTTAGCAATGATCTCCTTTTTCAGCTTTCCATAAGCACCTATAGACCCCTTAACATATATAGAGTGTCTCCAAAAATTTATCACATATGGCAAAATTTTGGATAGTACCATTAAGATTTGTTTTAACCAACTCTTTAGGTTAGGACACTTTTCCCCTAGTGTTTGTAGAGCTTCTATCTCCTTATGCCCTCCCTGTTCATCTTTAAAGCTATCTTTATCCACCACAAGGGGATTTTTTCTCTTCTTCCCTTTCTTCACTTTCTCTATAACCTTGCCCTTACCCTTATTTTTAGGCATGGGAGGGGCTAGAGGAGTTTACGCCTTCTTAATAGGAGAGGGGTAAGGGTGACTCTGTGTGTTCACCCCCACTAAGACAAGAATAGAAAGGATGTTCCCAATAATGATTGCACCCTCAGTACTCAGAGTAAGGCCCCCAGTAGATCTTCTTTCATGTCTAAATTCACTTGGACATTCTTTAAAAAATCCATTTTACCTGCACCATATAATATTTAATAGATATTAGTAAAGTTTTAAAACACATAAGGAAAAACTATATAGCTTCTATTTTCTTTTCTTGGGAACTGATTTAAAAGGTTCAACCTCCTCGTTAGACCATTCACTGCCCTTCAATTTCCCAATAGGAAATTTTAGTGCCTTAGTCAGATTTCTAACTAATCGATGAACATATTTCTTCTAAAAGGGCTAGACCTTAGAACATTCACCAACGATTACGGATAACAAATTCCCATTGTCTTCATCCAAGAGGAGTGATGGAGTATAAGGTTTATCTACGAAATATTCGGGGAAGATTAACTAAGTTGTAGGAATGGTAAACAAAGAATAATTTGTCCAACCAATCCTTTAAGGATGAAGGAAGGTCAAACATAGTTTCACTCCCTGCCTTAACAGTCAAAGCAAGGAAAAGTTCACTACTATGGCAAGTCACACCATAAAGGTGCTAAATATGGGCAGTGGTAAGATTTAGACCCTTCACCTAGCAAATCTCAATTAAACTGCTTAGAATTCGGATAGCATTCAGATGAAGTCAAGTTAAAGGGATGGAATAATAAATAACAAAACTTAATAGAGTAGGGTGTAAGGGGAAGTGAAGGCCTGCATCTATTTATTCCCTATATATGACTACCATCTCTGCGTCAGAACAATCTGGAACCCTATGCTTAGGAGGGCAACAGGATATTTGATACCTAGTGGGTACCTAGTAAATTGTCCAAAAATACTCCAGATCCCTTACCCTAATGGAGCTTTCGTATTTCCTAAGTTTACTCAGCACTTGATCAATTAACTCATCCATATTTCCAAACAGAGGAGAAAATAAGAAGAAGATGAGAAAATTAAGGAAAACTCACACAAATAGTACCTGAGATAGCAGAGAACTAGAAGTGTTACAAAAATGGGGACGAAGAAGAAAGAGAGAAAAGAAAGCAAATTCAACAATTATTTCTCAAAATGGCAAAAGTAAAAGAAAGAAATTAGGAATACCTTATATAAAGGAGTAAGAATTTCAAGAATCATGCCCCTAATAATTACATAAACTAGTAGTCCACTTTGGGAATCTCAACCAACACAAGAATTGAGGTGACATGATAGTTGAAAGGGCAAGAAAGTCGAAAGCCTCTAGAACCATGTGTCTATTCTAAGCATGCGATCATTAAAGATAAAGGCCCTTAGGGCTAAATCTTCATTTGCCAGAAAATATGAACTGACATAAATGCTAGAAATACAACGGTTCAGGGGGGACTATTGATAGTGTTCAGATAATTGAATGCCCTCATGAAAGGACACTTGTCTTACAAAAATGCAAGTTCCTTACATGAAGATAATAGTTAAGAACATTGAAGGAGGAACACCGAACCTTCGAATGATCACACTGTTCGGAGAGTTCCCTAAAAGTCAAAGAACAAACAACGTTCAGAGAATATTAGGCAGTTACACGATACATATTTTTTTGGATATCTCAAAATAATAAGGAGAAAGTTGATGGATATTATTCTTTGCATCGTTAGGAAGAATCCATAAGCAACTAGGCTATAATAATCACCTTTCCTACACATCCAAGTTACATTTTTGCTAAGAATTTTCCATTATTGCTTACTATCAAACTTCCATTCTCTAATTTCTTTGAGCTTTTCAAGCTCCCTTTACTAATTCAAGCATCAAAATGATTGTGGAGGATAGTCCCCCTAAGCTCATGTTTGTTCATCCCTTATACAAGCCATTAGCCTACTTAGAGATCAAATACACCATTAAGATTATACAATTATATTTTCATACTTAATATTTGAGCTTCATTTTGTTTTATAAAAAATATTTTTGTTGATACATTTAGAATACTTTGTCTATTGATTGTGTTTTATTAATTTTTTTTATAATTTTTTAGGCTGCAAATCAAATAATATACAATTATGAAGAAAATTGTCAAGCTATGACTATAGATGAACTTGAAGTTTAACAAAAGGAATAAACTATAAAAGTATTAATGTAACACCCCAAAATTCACAAATTATATTTTCTCTAGAGTTATCAATACTTGAGTTATTAAAATATATTTATTGGTAATTAATTTCAAGTTTAAATTTAATTTGAATATTTAAATAATATAAAAGTAATTTATATTAGAAAAAAATGATTTTTGGGTACATGTGTATGTAATTAGTATTATAATTAATTTAATTTTAAGAAAAGTAAAATATTTTAAAGTTAATTTTCAATTTATTTAAGTACATGTGATTATGATATTATATTGGATTTTTAAGTTTTAAATTAAATCATGTTATTTATGTGAAAATTTTGTAAAGGTAATAATTATTATTATTATAATTATTATTATAAATATTTCTAAGTATTATAAATATTTCTAAGTGAGTTTTAATATTAAATTATGTATGATTTGGTTATAGTGAGATTTATTTAAGTAGAGTTCTAAGAGAATAAAGTATTTTAAACTAGAACTCAATCATTAAAAAAAATAGTATTTCATGAAAAAAATTATTTTATTTTATGTATAAATAAAGTGTCAATTATTTTTTGAGAGTTTTAATTATGTGTATTTATGTATTTATAATAATATATAAAAATATATGAAAAAAATTATATGGTTGTGATTGGTCCACATGAGACTAATCACACAAAATCTCCCACACCCAAGGAAGAATTGGGAAACAACAAGAAAGAAAGAAAAGAAAGAAAAGAAAGGAAAGAAAGAAAGGGAGAGAGAAAGATAGAAAGAGGGAGACGAAGAGGAATAAAAGAGGCCAACCACCACCACTAATTGGCTGACCAACCCTAATTCGGCCAGAACTATTGGTAATGGCAGCAGCAATGCCGAAAATGGTAGTGAAAATTACAAAACAGGACAAAAAATTCAAACAGCCATAACTCCTCAACTATAGCTCCATTTTGGTAATTCAAGTTGCTATGGAAAAACTCTCTTCATTAGCTTTAAATGGTGTCCAGATTGGAGGCGAGATGGCAATGCAGCAACCAGTCAAAGTTTTGGTCACAAATCAATTTTTAAGTGATTACAATCAACTGTAGCTCAGATGACAACACTGTAAGTTTCTACAAACTCACGAGAAATGACCTATGAGATGGTTTTAGTTGTTTTTCTAACAATCGCAAGTGGTTCTAATGAGGTATGGGAGACGAATTGGGACAGAACGTGCTCATCTTCGTGTTGGTCATATTGGTATAATTTTCATGAATTATAGATGTTCCAGTGAGGTTTTATGAATTTTTTTCGATTTTTCAATAAATGTGATTTAGGTCCAAAATTATGAAATTAATGTTTAATGGACATTCGATGACATGAAGATGGACTAGATAAATATATGATGATATTAATTAATTAGTGGATGAAAGAATTGAGGTTTAATGATGATTTTGATTAGGTTACGAGTATTAAGGAAGTTTATTATAATTATAGAAATTAATTGAAATTAGTATAATTATTAAGGATTATAGAATTGTTAAGGAATTTTATGGAATAATTTTAAGAGTAATAAGTTAAATAGGAGTTAAATGATTGTTTGAGAAGGTCTATTAAATTGGAGGATTTAATTATATTTAAGGAGATTGATAGTAATTAGTGATGATTATGGGTGTTATTTAAGGATATTGTGATCAAAATACAATTTTTGAAATCAAAATATAATTTTTGAAATCAAAATATAATTTTTGAATTAAGTGATGAATATTGGAGAATTACTTGGGATTAAATAGAATTGTTGGACTTGATTATAAAGGTTAAATGAATTAATGAAAGAAGTCTATTTAATAGAATTCATTAGAGTTAACACTAAAAATTATAGGTTTGTTTGGAAATTATGCATGAGATAATGAATTGACGATTTTCGATATTTATTTTGGATTTGATGAAATTGTGGACAATTGAAGTGGAGAATATATTAAATGATTGGAAGCACCAGATGGGCATTGTGTTGTGATTTCTTGCAGTAATTAAACTTATTTTACGAGGGGAATAATTCAATTTACAAATGAGATTCTACTAAACTTTTGGTAGAATTAACTAACTTATAGATGGGGAACGTGAACAGAATAATAAAAAATGAGAGTAGAATTGGTTAAGAATTATAAGGAGGCAAATGAAAGTGATTCTAAATTATGTTTATATATATGATTATAAGGTGAATAGTTAGAGTAGCTGTTGGAATCAAGATTAACAAATGGAGTGAAAGGTAGTTAGCTTTAGCCCTGCAATTCAGGTGAGTGGATAAATATTTAACAAAGTATATATGTGTGTGTGTGTGTGTGTGTGTGTGTGTGTGTGTGTGTGCTTGTGTGCTTGTGTGTTTGTGTGTGTGTGTGTGCTTTGGAATGATTTTTATTTAAAAATCAGTTTTCAGAATTATTTTATGAGATGATTATTTTGATATTAAAGTTTGGTGAGTGAATAAATATGTTTTGGATAGATTTTGAATTAAACAAGTATTTTGAGAATTGTTTTATGAATGCTTATATTGATACTAAGCTTTGGTGAATTGATATATTTAGAATATTATAGATTCTGAATTGACTATAATAATCTATGATTTTAGATCTTGTTTCTTTTTAGATTAATTTTTTTTATAGGAGATCATAAATGAAAATATTTTCTATTGAGATTGTTATATAGAAAGATATTTTAGATTTGTTAAATACTAGATATTGTATTATAATTTTGAATTAGAAAGTTATTTTGGATTTTATTATATGAAAATAATAGTTTAAATGCACTCATAATATAAACCTATTTGATCAACACCGTGATAATCAGTGACATTCACAGCTATAATTAATACTATCTATGCCAATAGTGCATGGTGTATATATAGTCATTGTAGCGTATACCAGGTGACTACTAGTGTGGGTAGTTATGGCATGCATATGACCAGCTTATGTTTATTTTTGGGCTAACAATGTCATCATTTTGCCTAAGATATTAGCTTTTCTCAATTTCAATCAGTAGGATCTATATATGAGTGCCTATTATAATTGTTGTTTGTAATATTTTAAATTTATAATTGATTATAGATTTAATTATTACATTTTGGATGTAGAATGTAAGTATTAACAAAATAATGCAGTTCAATAAATTTGAGATTTGCAAATGATTTCACCTTGACTTACAGATAAAAAAACTTTTGAAAATATTGCTTATTATGTAGTTTACTAAATTTTTTATATTAATTATTTAAGTATAGATTTGATATTCTTATAAAAAGTATAAAAAAGTAAATCTATTGCATATTTTATCTATTATAGTTTTATCCCCTCACTGTTTTATACTCATTATTTTCACTTACCAGTTTATTTAGGACTTTTAGGGGTCGATTAGTTAGGGTTTTGTATTACTAGACTCCACGATCTAGGAAAAGAGAAAGATTAATCAAGACAAAGAGGCCCTAAGTTCATAGTGTTACAATTAATTTTTTATAAAAGCTCAATAGAGTATTATACTAATGGCAATGGATGATTAAGAAAATTAATTGTAGTTGATGACATTGCAAGTGTTTCTATATTTTTTGCACTTTTCAATTAATTGATTATTTACACCTTTTTTATATAAAACTAAAAATTTATGTTTGCTTTCTCAATTATATTGTGAAAAATATATAATAATAATAATAATAATAATAATAATAATAATAATAATAATATATTATTATTATTATTTCATAGACACAATTATTTTTTACAAGGAACGAAAATATAAATTGTAATGTTCAGTATTGCAGTTAAAAAATTTAAGAATTTAGTTAAAGTTGTAAAGACCTATATCATTTCTATTAACATGTGTTAAAAGAAAAAAAAAAAAACTAAAACCACAGATAAGGTTAAAATTTTAAATCGATAGAAATATCCTTAATTTAAAGGTTAGTTTTGGTATTTTATGTAACATTATCTAGAGGAATTTTGATGTGTATGACTAAAAGACTTGTTGTAACTGATAAATAAAAAAAAATATAAAAATACAAAAAAAGTAGTATACAAAGAAGTTTTATTGTAATACTAATTCTATAATAATAAAAACATTAAATAGATTGTATTACAATAATTACATTTTAATATATTTAACAATTGTTATTTTCAATAGATAATTAAATATTAAATAACAATTAAATAAAAAATTAAACACTACAAAAAAATTTTAGAAACGTAGAAAGCAATATAATATTGGCTCATAAAAGATGAATTAAGATTCTCTCATGTTTGGATTGACATGACATATCATATTATAACATTCTTCACCTTTCATTTCAAATGGATGGTTAAGATTTCATTAAAAAAATTAGATTTAAATTTTCAAAAAGTGAGCAATTACATGATAGCATTATATCTCAACTATCCATTTTAAAATAAAAGAGATGAAGATTGTTCTAACATGATTAAGTCATGTTAATCAGAACATAAGATGATATCAATCGACAAAAGACAAAAAAAAAAAACCCAAAGAATTAAAGAAAGGAGTATATGGTTTGTTCATTGCTGATTTTCATTGAAGTTTTTTCATCAATGCATTGAAATTTTTTAGAGGAAAGTTAATTTGATTTATATTTAGATTTATTATATATTATTTTAGATTATATATTTTAATTTTGATAGAGTAAAATTAAATGAATCAATTAGCTTGGCTACGGGTGAATTTAAGATTTCAATTAAATTTTTATTCAAATTTAAATTAGAGTTTTTTTTGTTGGAGTTTAATTAAGATATAAATATTAATTCTAAATCTATAATTTCAATATATGATAGTAATTTATTCATTTATAGGGGAAATAATAAATAAGGGAGTGATTTATATAAATATATTTGATGACATTAATCTTTTTAGGATTATAGATTTTTAGTCAAAATTAGAAATAGTATATCTTGAGATATAAAAACAAGTCACCGTTGATTTTTTATATATTGATAATATGAGTGTCTAGTTCTTAAAGTTAAAATTGGAGATCGATCCAACGGTCAAAATCAAAGTTATAGAGATATTTTTATAAACTATTTAACAATAGATATGTGCAGTACAGTTATAGAAAATAATTTATTTTAAAATAGTACACAGTAATATTTTAACCTCAAATTTTATATGGAGTATTTGACATCTATCTAGTATGATATATAAAATTTTTAGAGTACTTTATGCATCACTTTAAGGCTATTTATTTTTGTTATACTATGAAAGTCATCAAATAGGATAGTTTACATGAAGATATAACTTAAAATAGTAAATATTATCAATTTAATCTTAAATTTATATGCAGTATCTTTAATATGTTTATTATGATATATAATTTATTAAAAAAATTTTGGAGTATCAAATATATTAGTTTAAGGTTTACACACACACACACACATATATATGTGTGTGCGTGTGTGTGTGTACATATATGTATATATATACATATATGTATGTGTGTGTGTGTGTGTATACAAACATACATACATATATATGTGTGTGTTATCTTATAAAGAAGTAGGATAACCTATTTGAGGTTATAAATTAAATAGTAAATAATTTTATTTAGATTTGAAATGTTACATGAAATATATGAGATATGTTTGAAGTGACATATACTTTTGTAGAAGTTTTAGAGTACTCTCTTGATAACGTTTTATATGATGTTTGGTACAAATTAATAATTGAGATAACTTATGGTATTGAATATTTGAAAAAAATAAATGTTATAGGATTAAATTTAGAGGTTTTATTGAGAACTATTTTTAATTTCTATTTATAGTGAGAGATTTATGGTTAATAATTTTAGGAATAATATTATACATTAAAATATTGGGTTATAAATTATTATTAAAATATATTAGTTAATTAAAATTATAAATATATTTATATTTACATATTTAGGATTATAATTTTAAAAAAATTATATGTATTAATTACATGTTATTAGATGTAATTATATAATGATATAGGTGGTGCTATCAATAGTGAATCGATTTTTGTGAGTTATGCATTATGCTTATATTCAAGGGAGAGATTATGAGTATAACATGGTTATACATTGGTGTTTATACTCCTATAAGTTAGAGAACATTTGTTATAGGTGTCTAATGTGTTTATTGGATGTTATTTGCTATGAATAATATAATTATTGTTATGTGTTGTATTGGGGTAAAGATAAGGATGGGGATAAGACAAGGACTTAAATCGCATAGTGCACCT
Organism: Omphalea diandra; assembly: GCA_949677035.1. Lineage (NCBI taxonomy): Eukaryota > Viridiplantae > Streptophyta > Magnoliopsida > Malpighiales > Euphorbiaceae > Omphalea > Omphalea diandra. The sequence goes on along the minus strand of CATIWR010032788.1, from coordinate 1,469 downwards.
GGAACACATACATGTGTATATAGATATAGAGCTATAGTGTATACCCCACAATGTTATGTAAATATTGGCTATAAAGCCTTGTATGTAAATGTTGGCTATAAAGTTTTATATGTTACATGTTGGCTACAAAAGTTTATATGTTATATGTGGGCTATAAACCTTATATGGATTACTTGTTCAGTTTTGTCTTAATTTTTCTCATATATGTGATTTCATGAAATTAATTATTCTTTATTTATTTGATTTTTACTTATAGTGGTTTATAATGTTTACTTGAACCTAATCATGATATGTATTCATATGTTATTATTTGTTTATTTATTATTTTTATATAAATGCCATAAGAGATTAAGAAATTCTCCACCTCATATAATGTTTCACTAAGTTGTGGCTATGCTCATCCCTTAACAACTCAGTTTTGCAGATCTTATTTAATATCAAGTGAGGCTACTTAAGCTATTAATATCTATAAATACATTTCCTTTTAGTACTATTTATATTTAATTAGAATTGTCTTCTTATATTTAGTAAATGATCCATATAGATTTTGAGTGTAATTCATTTATTTTAAACATATGAATTTGATATATTATAAACTAATTAAAACATTGTGTTTAATAAATTGTCATTTGCACATTGAAAATATTTTAATATAATTTTCATTATTGTATTTTCACTTTTACCTACTTGAAAATTCATGTTTTTCTTAACTTAGATATACATGTAGGCTAGTAAAGTTGAGGCCACGACCTTAAATTCATGTCGGTTATGACCCTAGAATTTGGGGCATGACAAATATGGTATTAGGGTTATAGTTTCATTAAGTATGGTATCATTAGAAAGTTTCGTCTCTTGAAGCCTTCTTTGCTTCTACTTTAGCATTTCCATCCTTGTGAATATTTCTTTTATTTGATTGTTGGTCTTGTAATTTATCAAATTCACTTGCTTCTTAAATATTTTTTTTACCTATTTATTTTTCACCTTCTATTTTCATTATTTGGATTTTGGTATAGAGATTATGTTTGTCATTTTTGTAGAGTTACTTGCATTGTATTTGGTGACTATTTGATATTACTACAATTACAACACAAGTTAATTCTTACTAATTATATATGGTTATCAAAATTATAGATATAAATATAGTAAAAATTTGCTAGCTATATTAGGATTTGATATTATTTATTTGGGACTAATTCATTATTGGAACCATATAGATACTTGATGTTGAATATATTATGAAGGTTTGTGGAGTTATATGAGATTATAATGTGTGGTGGATATATGTGTTGTTAATTGAATTAGAGAATAGTGAATATAGAGAACTAAGTGTGATTATAAACAAAACTAAAAGTTTGAGTTTATGTGTGATAAGAAATTTTAAATTGTTTGGTAATAACTTTAAGAAATTTTTATCAAATGATTATAATAATTTGGGATTAAATGTTGAATAATATATATATATATATATA